>JAFELO010000309.1:0-56478 GCA_017140195.1 Eumaeus atala
ATCCGTGAGACGTGAGCTTAGATGAATGTAGAAATAAAATAACGCGATTTTAGGGAGCTCTAATAATAAAAACAAAATATGATCACGGCTTCTAGCCGATTTGAAGCGCAAATCGACCCCATCCCTCAGTGGGTGGGGGAGGAGGCCGGCCTCCTCTGACAAGCCAAACCGAAAGACGAGCTCAACTCTCCTTATACACGTCCCGTTAAATTAAACGGCACCGTGCGCGGCGTCCCACTAGCGTGGGGCGGGGGACCGTTTCCCCCTTTTCGGTCCCAAAATAAATCACGATAGGGTATTGCCCACAAAAATTCCGGTATGCTTCTTTCCATCTGCGGGAAAAGAGGGGGGTCTGTCCCACTTTCGTCTACCTAAAACCTGAAGACAAAAAGTCTTCCGTAGACCCGACGAACTGTAGGGGCGAGGGCAACAGCTCCGCCATCAGTAATAGGTCCCTATGAAAAAAAAAAGAGTACTGCACAGTATCGGCCCAGCCGTCGTAGTGAGCGGACGTGCTCTCGTCTCCAACACAGCGTATGGCCCCTCTACTGTGCATTAGTCACGACACGAAGGCAGGTGGCCGATGATTGTACCGGAAACGGTACAATAGCACACCTGCATAGTGTTATTTTCGTAGCGAAATTGGGATAAATAAACTTGTTATTTTCCCATATTGTTGCACACCTGTTGTTGACTACAACAAATAAGTGAGTCAGGCGACCGCCCCCATGCAGAAGCGGTCGCCTTAGGGGCGCGCGCGACAGCTGACAAGCAATGACGTCAGAATAATATTTGTTTGTTTCCATTGCTTTATAGTGAAATATGCCGAGCCCCAGAAGCGACACGAAATCACAATCACTGCCGAAGCTAAGGATGGAGGGACGAGCCCACACTACGTCGATATCGTCGTCCAGGAGCGAGCCAAGCACCCCAGCAACGGCAGGTATAAGCAGATCCTTAATAAGAGAACAACACCCATTGGCGGGGGCAGTCTACACCGCCACCAAGTCATTTCGAAGCCGCCAAACCTCGGCTAAATCAGTCATGCAACGTGACGGGAGACCCCCGGCATCAGGAGAGAGGGCTACTCCGAACCCTCCTCCCGTATGTAGTCCGACGGCTCCAGCCATCTTAGCTCAGCAGACGGACAGCCGGAGTTATGCAGAAACGACCCAACACCTTCGGGGCACCCTAGAAGCCCACAAGGGAAGTTTAAATTCGGACACTTTCGAAGCCATCCAGGGGGAGTTAAGGGCGAAAGGCCATCTCCCGCAGGACCCCAGAGAAGCCAACCGCCGTGGTCTGGGTGCGATAAAACGCCCCCGACCGAACGAGCCACACAGCCAGCCATCGACCAGCTTCTCGCCTCCCATGAAAAAGGCGCAGGACGGATCCGCGGGCCCTTCGAGCCCGAGTCCGACTTACGCTACCGCAGCGGCTAGCCCTAGCAATACGCCGGTCCCCATGCACACCTCTCCACCAGCACAACAACAGACACAACAGACGCAACAGACAGACACACAGACCCGATCACCAAACCCACCGAGATATCCCCCACTAATTGTGGAACACCTCCCGAACTGGGCTTTTCACTGGGCAGAATTGAAAAAGCTGCTCGGTCGAGACCCCAGCGGGCGCCCCTTTCAAAAAGGCATACGGTTCAGTCCTAAGAACGAGAACGAATACCGAACCATACAGAGGTACCTAACAAAAATAGAGGCTACCCACGGGATTTCGTGGTTTTGCTATAGCCTGCCCGCGGTCAAAAGCGTGAAGGTCTGTATCAGAGGCCTTCCCGTTAATACCCCACCGGAAGAGATTTCGGGTGACCTGGAGCGCCTTGGATATGCCCCGGAGTATGTGAGGGCAATCAAGGCGAGCCAGGACCGCCCGGGATGTATCTTCCTGGCAATACTAAAGAGGACACCTAATCTGATTCCAGAGATATACGAAGTGACGGAGCTGCTGGGTATGGCGGGTGTAGTGGTAGAGGCCTGGCGAAGCAAGCGGGGCCCGGCCCAGTGCCACCGCTGCCAACAGTTCCGTCACTCCAGCTTCAACTGCCACCGCCCCATCGTTTGCGTGCTTTGTGGCGAAAACCACAGCGCCCGCGAATGTACCCGCGCCAGAACTGATACTCCTACCTGTGGGAACTGTGGCGGGCCGCACCCTGCGAACCACACGGCTTGCCCCGTCTTTGCGAGGGAAGCGGAGGTTAAGAGAGCAGGCACGGTGGCCCGATCGGCTCCCTTCCGCCTCACCGAAATCCCTAAACCCAGTATCGCTCCAAACCAGATACCCGTCCCACCCCCTAGTAGCCAAACTCTCATGAGTGAGGCTAATGATCCCATCCCACGTTCCCAACACCCAACAACATCCACATCCAAAAACGAACCTAAGAAGAAGAAAAAGAAGAAAATACATATCCAAATCCCAAATCAATTGCAGATCCAGAACCTAGAGGCGTCTACTGTGCAGACTCCACAAACTCCATAGATACCACAATCCATCACCACACACAGAAGCAGCAGAAGCCAAAGACATTCTTCATCACCACTAACACGCATCCTGGCAGACGTTCTGAAAATCACTTCAGAAGTCATTCAGGATATACTCACTGGATATACTATTAATCAACGAAACGCACCTTTCTCAAAATTCTAAATTCAAAATTCCAGGGTATCATATCTACCGCAAGGAGCACAAAGCCGCCGTACTGCACATCCGGGGACTGGCGGTCTGTGTGGCGCGCCGGGTGGTCCACCAGCCGTTGCCGCAGATCCCGACGGTGTCGTTATCCACGCTGGGTGTAGAGGTCCTATTCGGTGACAGACCGCTTAAAATCTATGCGGCCTACAAACCACCGACGGACCCGCTGGTGGTCTCCGACATACACCACCATTTCCAACCAGGGGAACAGGTGGTCATTGCCGGGGACCTCAACTGTAAGCACCCGGCGTGGAATTCGTACACTAGCTGCCCGAACGGTAACTGCCTACACAACGACTCCATGTCGAGCGCATACGCGGTGGTAGGTCCGGACCTCCCGGCTCGCTACCCGGCCGACGGACAACCGGGGATGGCAAGCACCATAGATGTGGCTCTCATTTATGGTATCACGGCCGCCACCGCGGTCGTTACCATAAATGATGACCTACTATCCGACCATGTCCCAGTGATCCTGTCCCTAAAAGGGAACCCTGCGCGCCAAATGGCCCTCCCGGCCAGGCCCACAACCGATTGGCAAAATTTTAGGAACTATTTAGAACTGACATGCCCCACTGTCCCAGTGCTGACGCCCGGGGACGTGGACGAGCTGGCTCAGGCGAACGAGTCGGCAATCGTCAGGGCCAAAGAGCAGGCAACCATAGAGAACCCACGGAACAGCGACAGTAGTAAAAAGCCTCCACTACCTCCTTACTTACAGAGACTGGTCAGGAGCAAGAAAGAACTATGGCGGAACTGGCAGAGTTCCCGATGCCCCAGACTTAAAACCAAATTAAACCAATTAACTAATAAAATCAAAAATGAACTTGCAGAAGCAGATAAATACAGATGGGAGCGGAGAATAGATGCTGCGGCGGATAACTGGGCCTCGCTGCACCAGCTATGCCGCCGTCTCTCCAACACTGCCACACCCGTGCGTCCACTACTGCATGAGGACGGACAGCTGCGCTATCGCGCACAGGACAGGGCCGATATATTTGCCAGACACCTAGAAGGTCAGTTCTCTCCGTTTCCTACCTCGGCCGGCGAGCATGTGGAAAAGGTGGTGCAGCACGTAAGCGAGTTCTATAATAGCTTTTTCGAGGCCGACCCTAGCCTAATTCTTTCCCCTGGAAGAGTCCAGCGTGCCCTGTCACGACTCAAAGTTAACAAGGCCCCTGGCCTTGACCAAATTACTAACCTCGCGCTCAAACGCCTGCCTCCTAAGGCCATAGCAGCCATTACGCGGCTTTTCAACGGTACCATCCGGACAGGGCACTTCCCTGGGATTTGGAAGACTAGTCTAGTCATCATGGTCCCAAAACAGGGGAAAGACATCCGAAAAGCAGCCAGTTACAGGCCTATCTCTCTCTTACCAACAATCTCCAAAGTCTTCGAGGGATTACTCCTCAGACTAATGACTCCTTACCTGCCGCAGCGCCCGGAACAGTTTGGCTTTAGGCCAGGGCACAGCACCACCCTTCAGCTCGCCAGAGTGATACACATACTCACCGGCGCGTTGAATAAAAAGGAAACGGCAGGTGCCGTTTTCCTGGATATGGAGAAGGCCTTCGACCGTGTCTGGCACGATGGTCTTGTCCACAAGCTGCTCGACACTCCAGTCCCCCGTCCCCTCGTAAAAGTGGTCGCGTCCTTCCTGCAAGGCAGGACGTTCCGCGTACGGGTGGAAGACGCTATTTCGGCCAGCCCATCCGATATCAGCGGGGGCACCGCAGGGGAGCTGTCTCGCCCGCCCTTTACAGCCTGTATGTGGCTGACACCCCGACCACGGAGGACACCACACTGGCGCTGTATGCGGATGACACGGCTTTCCTTGCGGTATCCATGAACGCAGCCCACATGGCCCAGAAGCTCCAGAGAGCTTTAAACCTCTTAGCAGACTGGCTCCAGAAATGGCGCCTGTCAGTGAATCCTACCAAGACCCAAGCCCTGCTATTGTCCAAACTTCGACGTCCACCACCTCTGCTAACGATCGCCGGCAAAATGATCCCTTGGGTCCGTACCGCCAAATACCTGGGTGTCACATTGGATCATGCCTTGACCATGCGAGCACACGTCAAGCACGTCGTGGCCGGCGCGGGGGTTGCAACACAACTGCTGCGCCCGGTCATGACTACACACCTACCCACTGACATTAAACTCACCATCTACAAAACATACATACGTTCGAGACTCACGTACGCGGCGCCGGCTTGGTACCACCTGGTTGCGGACTCGCTTAAACAGCGACTCCGCGCCAAGGAGAACCGAGCCCTCCGATTGGTGACCGGAGCGCCGCGTTACGTGAGGAACGACGTAATACACCGCGACCTACACATCACACCACTAGACCAACACATCCTTCACCTATCCCAAAACCTATTCAACAAAGCAGACTCATCACATCACCACCATATCCAAAACATAGCTCCCTGGCACAGTAGACCACCTGACCTAAAACCGTATCCTAGAACCCCCCTTGGCAACAAGGATTAAAAACCTTTTTATCATTTTAGTCCCATTTTTACACTCTTATTTTATTTTATACACCATTTTTATTCTTATATTTTTATCGGTATTTTATAAGGACCACTGTTGCGAAGCCGCGAAGTTCCCCAAATGGGCTGGCCAATAAATATACCCTCGTTCCCTCCACATTAACTTTTAAAATAGACTAACGCCCCAGCTGGGTGGGACAGCTATGTTCCGACACTGGGTCGCGGTCCAATCCTTGCCGGGACCCCCACCTTTGTGGTTGTACTCGGCAGGGACTTGGAGAAACCTTCCCGGTCTCACGAACCGGCTGTCCCACCAACAGCAAACATTCCTAGCCCAAAGACCAGCGTATTGTCATACGCTGCGGTAGCCACCTCGCGTAGGGAGCAAGTAGCTCCGACCGCGACAAACCGCCCCCTTGCAGGGGTGAGGGAAAACACTATACCGGGCACTGCACAGTTCGACCCCAACTTCGGTTGCGAGCAGACGTGTCTTTCGACTACGCTCGCCCGCCTTTGTTGTGTCCGACGCCATTGTTTGCAGTGCCAGGTGTCAGCGCAGTGCCTTTGTGTTGTGTGTCTCCACGCCGCCGTTGTCCTGTGTGTCCGCCGCGCCGCCATTGTACGCTTTGTCCTCAAAGCGTTGTGTAAAGGACTATTGTGCCTTTGTGTTAATTGTCCGCCGTCTCGCCTCGAAGTATAGTTAAAAAGCGGTTCCCTTGATCCGCATTCCGTTGCTCTTACGCAAGCGCTTGGCTTGCGCAGCGATAGAGTAAACCTTCGAAAGTTTTTCGCGATCTAAAGCGAGAAATCACACGTGCTGCCCGCCGCGCCGGTAACTTGCATCTCGCAGCTAAACTGTAAGTAGAGTTAAACTACTAGGGCGATAAAAACACACCCTATTACAAATAGGACACCCAACCTATACTTACTCACCCCCCCGCACAGCGGGAGGGCCTCACAAGAAAGGCCACAAAATTTTTAACAAAAGGGACTGAAATACACAAATGGCTGCTGAAAGGCAGTTCAACATGCTGTTGAGCTTCCTAAAAAACAAGTTCCCGGAGGCAATCCGTGCCTACGAAGAAGACCAAAGCCCGGCATCGCCTGACTCCAATGAGGCGATGGATGCAGAGATAAACTCTGCAACTCCAATCGCGTCAGCCCCAGCTCTGACTCGGGAAGCGATGACGCCGACTTCACGCTAGTGAATAAGGCAAAGAAGCCCCGAAAGAGGAAGCTCCGCACAGAAAGCGGAAATACCTCTGGCCAATCGGTCCCCTTCCCACCGCCTGCAAAGGCGGCAAAACCTGCGGCGGCTGAAAAGCCGCACGGAGCCCCCGTCGCGGGTCCCTCCTCCAACAATAAAATATCCTTCCCGAGGGAGGCCCCAGAGGCCATGGCCACGGAGGGAGAAGCGCCCCCCCACCCATCGTCGTCCACGACAACAACGCGTGGATGAGCATCACCAGAGTAATTGATGACCAGTGCATCAATTAAATGTCAGCGAGTGCCTGCAAAACGGGCATTCGTATTAACACGGCATCGTCCGGCGAACACCGCCGCTTGACCGCCCTCCTACGCGATAGAAATATCGCGTATCATACGTACGCTCTGGTGGATGAACGCCTCCTACGCTTCGTAGTAAAGGTAATCCCGAAGGAGTTCCCCAAGGAGCGAATATTCGATGACCTGAGGGACCAGAAGATTCCCGTGCTGGAGGTACATCGGATGTACCGTAACACGTAAAGTGGGGATACCACCACCGCGAATGTGCCATACAACATGGTACTTGTCATACTGCCCCTTGCTCCTGAGAGCAAGGAAATACACAACATAAGTGCATCAATTAAATGTCAGCGAGTGCCTGCAAAACGGGCATTCGTATTAACACGGCATCGTCCGGCGAACACCGCCGCTTGACCGCCCTCCTACGCGATAGAAATATCGCGTATCATACGTACGCTCTGGAGGATGAACGCCTCCTACGCTTCGTAGTAAAGGTAATCCCGAAGGAGTTCCCCAAGGAGCGAATATTCGATGACCTGAGGGACCAGAAGATTCCCGTGCTGGAGGTACATCGGATGTACCGTAACACGTAAAGTGGGGATACCACCACCGCGAATGTGCCATACAACATGGTACTTGTCATACTGCCCCTTGCTCCTGAGAGCAAGGAAATACACAACATAAGGGCGATCTGCGGCCTGACGGGTTCCCGCATTGAGCCGGCAAGCAAGCGGAGGGCACCAGGGCAATACCACCGCTGCCAGCTTTATGGGCACTCAGCCCGGAATTGCCAAGGGCGCCCGAGGTGCGTGAAGTGCCTGGGAGACCGCGGCACAGCGGAATGTCTGAGGGACAGATCCACCACCGAGCCCCCTGCGTGCGTACTTTGCGGACAAGTAGGCCACACGGCCAACTACAGAGGATGCTCGACCAAAGCCCCAGGGCATCTCGAAGCCGCCGCCCAGGGCGCAGAAAGACCCACAGGTGCCCTAGCGCCAGACACAGAAGCAGGTTGACTTCATCCCTGCCCCTCCTACCGCCACAAACGCGTGGTCCCGGCCTCCAGAGGTCGCGGGGCCCCCAAAGGCACAAAAAACCATTCTTCCCGCTCCCCCTCAGCCACAGAGGGCCACGAAGCCCCAGGCTCATATGGGAACGGGCACACAGGCACCCGTCCCACTGATGTCACTTAAGCCGCAGTATACACCCCCTCAGGGAGGCAGGGCTAAGGACATAGTAGCCGATTTTGAATTATTAGCTGAATTCATAAAGTCAGTCGATACTGAGGAGGTGCAACTGTTTGCCCATAAGGTCAAATTTGGCACCATGGCGGAGAAGGTCCAAGCCATGGTTGACCATGCAGCGCTGGTCGAGACGATAAAGCGCTTAACGAAAAAAAAAAGCATCCCAATGGCTACAACGGGAAGGACGAAACCCAACTCAATAAGACTGGTGTCGTACAACGCAAACAGCATCAGATCGAACATCCAAGAGTTGCGGGACTTCCTCCCGGAACATAAAGTAGACATCCTTCTAGTGCAGGAAACGTTCCTTGAAGCTAGAAACTCAAACCCGCGTATTTGCAATTATAATATTGTTCGAAACGACAGGACCCGAACCTGCTTGGGGGGTACAGCCATCTATTATAAGAGGTCCCTCCATTGTATCCCACTCGACCCGCTCCCTCTAGAAAATCTAGAAGTATCCCCATGTAAGCTATGCATGACGGGCCGATGGCCCGTCATGCATAGCTTACATCGCTTCTAGTTAGCGACCTGGACGCTATTTTCGAAAACTTAAACGACGACCCAATAATATTAGCTGGGGACCTCAACGCCCACCACGTGACCTGGGGCAATAGTCACAACAACAGTCACGGGACTGTCCTCAAGAGATATGTCGATGATCATAACATCATCATTTCATCAACCCATTATTCCCCGAACAATAATGGGTATGTACGTGCACCTAGTATAATCGATATAGCACTGGTTAAAAACATTTCACTCGTCATAAAGACGGCTGAAACGTTACACGAGCTTAACTCGGACCACAGACCCGTTTTAATAGAAACAGGAGAAAACCGAAATAATAGAAATAGTAAAATTAAGAAAAAGATCATCGACTATAAATTACTAAAAGACAACTTAGATAATGTCAAATCGAGTGAACTCGATAACATCCCAGACAGTATAGACTCTCCCCAAGCCGCTATCGCGGCTTCATCCTCATTAACCGCACTACTGGTTAGAAAAATAGGAGAATCGTCAAGAGAGATCTCCACCGTCCCAGAGGACCGTTTAGCTCTCTCTGACGATGTCAGGGACCTTATCCGTCGAAAAAATGCGGCTAAACGCCTGCACGATCGCTACGGAGGCGAAGTGTGCAGGAAAGCCCACCGAAAACTCGAAAGAAAAGTAAAAAAGGCTGTACCTAACTTCATTAACAGGAGATGGGATCACTTCGTTAGCGAACAATCCCCGTCGCATACGGCCAACTGGCCTCTCGCCAGAGCTATGAAGTCCGAACCGGTGGAACAAATGCCACCACTAAACCGCGCAAACCGATTACCTGCACTAGAGGATGGTGAAAAGGCGGAGTGCCTGGCCGACACACTAGAGAGTCAGTGCACTCCTAGTTCCTTCCCAACAGACCCCTCCCACATAGAAGAGGTACACAACATAGTAACGGCCCACCTGGCTGTGCCGCCGGACGATGATGATGAGATCATATGTCGAACGGACACAGAAGAAGTGAAGGATCTAATAAAGAACCTTCACTCGAAGAGGGCCCCCGGGCCCGACAAAATAACCAACGAGGCACTGAAACAGTTGCCGCCCGTTATTATAAACCTATTAGTGTGCATCTTTAACGCACTTCTGGCGCAATGTACTTTCCCAGACTCATGGAAAGAAGCCATAGTGATTGGCATACACAAACCGGAAAAACGCCGGACGGAGCCCACTAGCTACAGACCCATAAGTCTCATAAGCTCGTTAGGAAAAATCTATGAAAGGATAATCCTCGCACGCCTGTAAACCGTGATACGAGAGAAAAATCTCTTCATGGACGAGCAGTTCGCGTTTCGCGACAGCCACAGTTGTCCCAAACAAGTACACCGCCTCACGGTGTATGTACTATCGGTACTCAAAAGACAGGGCCGGCCACGCGGCACGGGCGCTGTCTTCTTTGATGTAGCAAAGGCGTTTGACAAGATCTGGCATCAAGGCCTCATCTTCAAACTGTACCAACTAGGATTGCCCGACAGGCTGGTGCTGACCGTAAACAGCTACCTAGCAAACAGACAGTTGCGCTACAGAGTGGACGGCACCCTGTCCTCCCCTCGTCCCCTCAGAGCTGGAGTTCCTCAAGGATCGGTCCCCTCTCCCACCCTCTTCAATCTGTACACAAGTGACATACCGCAACACCCCGGCGTACAGCTGGCGATGTTCGCGGATGACACCGCACTGTACACGTGGTACCTCCCCAAATTCGGAGCCAAGCTACTCCAAAAGGCCGTTATTTTACGCGGTGAATGGTTCTTAAAGTGGAGAATAGAGGTAAACGCGGAAAGGAGTAAGTCCATACTCTTCTCCCAAACCTCGCCCTCCCACATACGAGGGAACATGCCCTCCATCCTGATCTATGGTAACGAGATACCTAGAGCAGAGACGGTAAAATATCTAGGCGTTACGCTCAATAGGTCGATGTTCCAAGAATCTGAAAAACGTTCCGAAAAAGGCACGGCTTGTCCTTTTCAAACTATATCCTCTTATTAACAAAAAGAGCAAAATGGCGAACAGGCATAAGCTCACTTTGTACACTACATGCATACGACCGATCATGTCGTACTGCAGTGTAGCATTCGCGCACATAGCCCCGACCCAAAGAGAACGTTTGCAGAAAATGCAAAATAGTTCCTTACGCATGGCTACTGGATGCCCATGGTATTTCCGAAACATCGATCTTTCGATCGATTGTGACTTTCAATTGACCTCGATAAAAGGACACTTCAAAGAGCTGTCTCAAAAGTTCTTTGACCGTGCCCTTAATCACAAAAATAAACTAATCGTTCAAATGTCGGAATACGACCCGACGTTAATAACCGATTCCCGTTACCGTCGGCCGAAGCACGTATTGCACGACGCCGATAGCCATAGCAGTTGCTAAGTCCGCCCTTGCACACAAGCAAAAACACACCTAGACACGCATCCGCAGTAAAATGCCAATAGGGCAAACCCACGGATAGCAGGTTTTAGTCGGTAGTAGGTAGTAGTTAAAGCTACACGACCTGACCCGACAGACTCTTCAGGCCCTCTTGGGTCGGTTGGACAGTGCACAAATGCATTCCCTTCCTGCTAGAACCAATACGATACACACCGCTCGTACCGGCCGAGCGTTGAACCTTACATATAGTTACACAGCTATAAGACATATGACTGACAGAATGACAAACTCACACACCGCTTACGGAAACGAGCCCGGGTTCGAATCCGTAAGACGTGAGCTTAGATAAATGTAGAAATAAAATAACGCGATCTTGGAGAGCTCTAAGAATAAAAATAAATCATTATCACGGCTTTTAGCCGATTTGAAGCGCAAATCGACCCGTCAGAGGGTGGGGGAGGAGGCCGGCCCCCTCTGACAAGCCAAACCGAAAGACGAGCTCAACTTTTCCTAAACACGTCCCGTAACATTAAACGGCATCGTGCGCGCGCCGTCCCACTAGCGTGGGGAGGGGGACCGCTCCCCCTTTTCGGTCCCAAAAATAACTACGATAGGGTAATGTCCACTAAAATTCCGGTTTGCTTCTTCCCATCTGCGGGAAAGGAGGGGGGTCTGTCCACCTATCGTCTACCTATAACCAGAAGACAAAAAGTCTTCCGTAATCAGTCGAACTGTTAGGGCTGGCCAAGTGCCGCCAATCAGTAGTAGGTCCCTCCGAAAAAAAAAAAAAAAGGGCACTGCAATACGCTTTCCCAATCCATAAAAGTGAAGGTTACTACTCACGTGGTCGCCGTCACCAAGTACTTCTTAACTTCAAAAGTCATGTTTCACCGCCGGTGCTTTCAAGAGCGCTACCAAATATCGTTGCTTAATATTATTAATATTCATAAAATGGTGATAAATGTGAAATCAGGTCGTCCTTACCTAAGAGTAGGAGTTAAGTATGGCCAATATTCTCCTTAACCAAGTTCTAAATAGTAAGTGGTTTAATTCGTCAATACATGTTATTCCGATTATTCTCATGATCGTGACATACAACGTATGATGCTGGATATGCCAACGTGCTCCGGCCGATGATTTCTAAAAGTAAGTGTTAATAACAGTGACAAGGAATAATCCTACAGCCTGCAGTTTAAAGAAAGGACATTAAAGCAATGAGCTGAACACTTTTCGTGCGACTAAACTTTAGCAATCACTCAGTCGAATGCGAAACTCGTTGCGGTACGTGCGTCCTTAATTTTACTAGACGCGAGCTTCGCGGAACTGAGCTGTGCTTCTCGACACATGCATCGTTTTAAATACAATTTCTGGGAATTAGTAAAATCAAGGAAACAGTAAATCCTCCTTCATCATCACACGCATGTAGATATCTGTTTCTGGTACCTGAAAGTAGTTAAGTCTATCGTATATCGTGGTACGCTTGTAACTTGGTTGAGCTTTTGATGCTTTGATACCTTTTTCACAAAAGTATGGCTCAGTCACTTCTTCATAGCTTACACACCGCCAGACCGTTACTGAAGTCGGATAATGCCTCCGTTGCACTTGTCGACTAATTGGGTCCTAAATACGGTAATTTTGTTTGTTTAAATGTTACTCAATTAAAAAAATGTCTCATCCGTAAACATTTTTTTTTCTGTGACCTCCCTTTCCGTACCGCTTCAGTAGTTGTTTCGATTTTACCACCCTATTCATCTTTAATTTATCAGTTAGGAAATGATCAGCGCGTCTTTTATATGCAGCAAGCCCTAAGTCATCTGCATATTGCAATCCCATGAAGCTGTATTTGCATTCTCTTCGTTTACACAGCGTAGGTCCGAAAAAATGCTCTGTTCAGAATTATAAAAACTGGAAATGTTTCCAATTAATACCAGGTTATATCACATTTTCTCTTAATCAAAGCACATGGCGTTGTACTATGAAACATATCTCCAATAGAGACCCTACATACTGATATTACTAGACTTAACGTGTCGTCAAAGTAATATTTTAGTCTATTATTTATTATTCAGAAAGTTAAGTCACTATTATTGATTCTAAGACTTCATAAACAACTCATGTATAAATCCTTCGCGTATAAATACAGATTTTTGGATCCCACCTGGACGAATCTTTGAAATATTATAAAATATAAACGGCGCGGCGGTGTGATATGCGCAAAAGGTTCGAAGGAACCTCCGCGTTCGTGCCGGAGCAATTCTGTTACAATGCTGCATGTCATTACCGTTTTGAAATATTTTTTATTGACTAGCAAATATTATTAAATAATCAACATTATCATCACCATCAGCCTTAAATATGCCTCACACAATTACACATTATAACAGCTTCGGCTAAACTTTGCTGTGGATCTGACTAGCAATGCATAGCATTTACACGAAATAAAGTGTTGCAATTAGTTTTCAATTAAACATTTCACAAATGCATTAGCTGAATACCCCTTTGTGAAAATTCAATATATAATACGAGATAATTGTACATACGAATATCAAAGGTAAAACTAATTAACATGTTTCGGGCAACGTAGAAAGTAGACATATGATCTATGAAAATTGTTTTAGCATTCGCTTTCAGGTGTTGTGTGAATCTGACGCATGTTTAGCGGAGGATGGTTTCAGTGGTGCTCAAGTATTCAGTTCGTTATACAATAAGTAGTGCTGGTTTAGAAAACTGGCCACATTTTTTCATGTGAACACAAGTTTTTGTGAAGTGTCGTCGAAGGGCTAACGATAAATATTTTAGTGTATTAAAAAAAACACGTAGGTACATGTTGAGGTATGCGTCACGGTTTTGAACAGCGTCTCCGTCTTCGTGGTTTAGTGGTACGCATGTTCAGCAACATACGCGGTTGGTGATGTCCGATCCGGGCTATGGTTTGAAACCCGGATCGGACCAAATAAAAACTGTTATTAGGATCTATCAATTTCCAATAAGAGTTTGGAGTGAGGAAATTGGTGGTTTTTTACAATCACCGTTCCTTGGAGAGCACGTTAAGCAGTCGGACTTGCGTCTGGTTTTTATCAGGTTGTGTCGGATTACCGTCCTGTAGCAATAGGAGGTTTTTTCACATGTGCCTACGCAAACACTTGTGCGCTATAATATTGGACATATTACGCGTTGTTATTAGTTGTATTATTTAGTTGACAACAATATCTATACTTGTTATAAAACAAAGTCACTAAAAATTTTCCACATAATGTATGAACGGATTTTCCTGTACTTTTCACAGATAGATATAATGATTCCCGAGGAAACTTTAAGTGTATATTTTGGACCCTGTTGCTCACGGGCGAAGCCAGGGCGGATCGCTATTTTAGATTTAGTATATAGACGAGAAAGATGAAAGGAAATTATTATCGTCGAACAATGTAAATAAATTATGTCCCGCGAAAAATACTTTTATAACGGCGATAGTTTGACGTGTGAGGATCCTCGAAAAAACTATAACATAGCGCAAGGAACCCTTGTATGGCCGTAAAATAAAATTCGGGCCCTACCTGCGCGCCTACAAAACAATGTTAGCAAAATTCAATCTCGGAGAATAGAAAATATTTTTACGGTCAATGAATATGAAAATGTGAATATGCGGTGTTACAATGGAGTTTATGTGAGCTTAACATTAGACTTTTAACATTTAACTTTTTATATTTCGCAAATTTTTGCGGCTGTTTATCTACTGTTACATTGTAACATTCTCATACTATTTCTTAGAATCAGAAAATGGCCAAAATAGTTTTATAATCAATATATTTATAATTTGCATCCCTTTTCACGAAAACTACGCGGATGGAAGAAGTGTATGAAACTTGGCACATTTATAGTTTTTTTTTAATAAATCGTTACCCACATAGGTACACATATATACAAAATTTTAAAACTTCTGTAATATATAACTTGTGACACTGTCAAACTTATTATGACCTACTATATTCTATACACATAAAAAGTTAAAACAAAGCCTTGTCGGTAGTTAGACAAAAAGAGATTGATAAAATACCAGCCTAGTGCGAAACTGACTTTTTCACTCCTGTTATTGATATTAACGGGTGGATTTGACCAAGAATTATGATTTTTTTCTGTGTAATATGATGTTGCAAGCCCTTCTACGAGTCAACGGGATAAATTTATTGGCAAACGTAAAAAACTAACTGATATACCAAAGTGATTCTATTAAGGTTTCGTTTTTTTTTTTCGGTTCACGGCGCCTTCACAAGACATTTCTAAAAGACATGCTCTTTTTATTTCCCATATACTTAATTCTATCTGTCCGGCGATAGCTACTTACTTTGTTCAAGTAATCAAATCCTTTCTTTGACGCGGGGAAACGCACTTACGCGCCTTCATTGGCGTGGGGTCCAGTGTTGTGTGGGAGTTGCGGCACATGATAGTGCCGAATGCCCTCAAAAGCTGCCATCAGTGCCGCCCTTGGTGAGGTGCCCCGGAACAACAAATCATCAGGGCCCTAAAGGACCGGCTCCACAGGGTTTAACCCGCAACACACACACACTTTGGGTCAATGCAATGGGGTGAGGTACCCATGCTCGCCCCTTACCCCGTGCGCATAAGTGCCTCCTCCTATTTCTCTTTGGTCCCCTCTTCTTATAAGAGGGGTGCAAATATCCCCCTCGGTTCAATGGACTTCGCCTGGTTTCACCCCAGGCTACCAAGCCCCACCGGCTCGATAAGGCTTGAACCATGGTAGGGAAGTAATAAAATTCTTCACCGACATCCGTGCAGGCTAAATTGTGGAGAAAATGTGCTTGCAACATATAACATGTTGTGTGATTAACGCGAAAGTAAAGTCAGTATGATCAAAGAGGTCTTATAAAACCTTAACATAAAAGTAAATGTTACCTTCTTTAAAGCTTAACAGGTAATTATATTCAATAGCGCATGTTCCCTTAGTTCAATTCCGAGTATCAGATGCTTTTGTTGCGGGATTCACCCGGGGAGAAATTTTAAAAATCGATTCCCCTGCGCTTTCTTGAGAAACCAATCCCCCACACAATACGCTGGTGTACAATGGGCGCGGTTATAGCAGATGACGGGTATCACTACCACGCTTACGGCCTCTTACGTGAGGGATTACGGTATTTACGTTACCATATGTTAGATAAAATTCACGTGACAATTGTTCGCGACACAATGCGTCGTCATATCGTATCAAGTAAATTTATTTTTCATTCCTATAGAGGATTTAGGTATCTAGTTTCTAGGTATTGGGTTGCTTATTTACCGTTCTCTTTGGCATTTTATCATGGCACTATGTGTACCTTGCGACTTCGTAAGTATGAACATATCTTTATTTCTAAGCAGTAGGTGTGGGTCTTCTTTAAAAGTAAAAATACTGTTGAAAACGGCATTAAGTTTTTACCGCAATGAAATTAATATGACAAACTTTTTTCATCACTTTTCTACTATGACTAGGTTAGCCACCTAATGTATACAACTAAAAAGGTTTACGATATTTGAAAGCTTCAAAACGGACAAACTCGTTAGATTTTTAATTAAAATTGCCATCACATAACACCGGTAATGTGTCAATGTGGCACTCCTGTTGCGCTTTCTAATCATTGTGCAGTGCAACAATGGCAATAACTTAGGAAGCTCTTACAGTTACCAGTATTCCTACATCAGGTTAAGCTATTGATATCTTTGAAAAAAAAAAACTAATGATACGTTCTTCCCGAACGTCTTCTTGTGACGGTAGTTCGGCCCTTTAATAGCACCATTCTCCCTGTAGTCCTTCCAGCAAGAGTCGGCGACTAGCCATAACGCTCAGTCCATGCAGTCTTGGTTGGAAGCGAGCTGAAACCTGGTGGTCGTCATATCCCGACCTTAATCCTCTAGATTATAATTTATGGAGAGTTTTAGAGTGTAAGCTTGCTGTAAACTCGCACGAAAAATAGCCTTTAAGTAAAAGTGCAATCACCGTGAAGTCAAATATTTTTATTTTATACTGTGTTACAATTTTATTTAGTTATTTATAGCAAATAGATATATAAATAAACGCTATGATAATTAAGGAAGTTCTCTAAAACAATCCATACGATGCTTCTTTTGAAAGCTGGCCTCAGCTTTTAAAGGACTGTACTACAGCCAAACGAGACCACTTCGATGTTATTTGCAATTCAGTTTTTTTTTTTGTTGTATTTATGGCAAGGTATATAAAACTCAGCATATGTAATATTTAATTTAAAATAAATTTATATAAATCACTAATTGGACGTAAATCAAATAACTTAACCCTGCACCACCACCCTGCCAATTTCAAACTCTGATTTTAGCACTACCTGCAGAGTAATTGAGCAGAAAATAGATCCTCTTTGCACGACGATTTCAAAGCATTAAGAATGTTTTACGATCGATTTTTTAATAACTTATATAAATTAAAATTTACACAAAAAGATCGTGAAATCTCTACATTTCCTACTTCATTTCAGACGTCTTCCTTCTTATCTTCCTTTTTACGCTTCATTTTTAAAACATTTTGTATTGTTTACATTCATTTTTAATAAGCAAAGTAGACTATACTGTAGTTTTACCTCAGAAATAAGTTGATTTATAGGAATAGAATGTAATACAAGTATTTGGTACAATACACATACAATTAATCAATGCAGGCCACACATTTAATTGTAATCAAGGAAATAACTAAAATCACTAAATCTAGCTTAATATTGTAAACATAATTAATTTCCCCAGTGCCCGATACAATCGTATTACCTGGCGTGTTTGTGACAATTATAACTTTGACATGCGACCGCGGCTTGAGGCTAATTACTATCTGCCGGTATTTATATGATGCTTGATTGAAATTAGATACCTTGGAGCTAGGTATTGGATAGGTACCTAATTAATACGACTGTAAGTTAATATCCAATGTTAGGTTCCCGTTGCACATGTTATACAATATTAATCTGTTTACATCTCACATCGCTACTATCATGTCCAGTCCTACCAGTGCACGGTAAGAAACAATGTTCGGAAAGAAATCTAATCGCAAATATTAGAAGCGAAATAGACAAAAGCTACTGTATAGAAATCTGAGAAACTATATAACAACTAAAAACTTGAAAGATATCTACTAAGAATTAATTTTACGGAACTCATCTCCTATGGTTATTGGAGGCGGCGTGTGCGGGTGACACTGGTGACGGTTTATGTATATATAGCATTTAAATAATATATATAATACTAATAAGAATATGCAAAATTGGATAACAAAAATAATATTATTCTTTGGAGTGCAATTCTAGGATGCCTCCAATTGAACGAAATGTACCTTCAAAAAAAAGTACCTTCACGTCTGTTATCCCCGACGTGGTAGGCTGTGGTGTGTTAGTACATCCACAACTCGTAAGTCCAGTAGATATACTAGCACACCCACGATTAGCCAAAAGGTACTGAGGCCCATGATGTTATAGGTGGCAAGCCTATATGCTGTCGCGTTACCAATATTTTTGCTTTTTATAGTAATTCGATTAATTGAATAGAAAAAATTGAACTCGGGCACCTCGGCTGAAGCCAATAGAACCGAGGGGGCTGCTATTTGTACCCCCCATATAAGAGGAGTGGACTTAAACGCTACCAATAACATACTATAATTAGGAACATGAGCAGTGAGAGAACTACATTGCGCCCTTGTAGCAGTCACTTAGCTGCAGTACCATGTCAGCGAGAAATATCTCCCCGTCCGTGCCGCACGTAACTTTGCATTATGGGCTAAAGCAGTTTTATAAATGACAAAAGTTTTAAAATATAACCGTAGTGCGAGAACATAACTTAACATACCGTGATGCTTGACAGATAACCGAGTGTGAAACGCCAGTATCCCTAATGATTTGCACACTGATTATTCTTTTAAAATTAAATATAGGATAATTCTTAAAATATGTCAACAATAAAACTATATCATATGTCCCTATCGCCTTATATCAGCGGCACAATATCCATCATTAACAAAGCTATGCAAATCCTTCATTTATTATAGAACTAGGCTATTGAGGTTCATTCACGTATTGGCATTTGGCCGTATAATGGAGATGCTGCGACATTTATGACGTCTTTGTGCCTCTTGCATTGATGAGTCCACACTGTACATGTGAAATCCCCATTGTACTTTCGATTGATTACAATTCGAAGCCCACTAATGGTTCAGTAACAGTTGTACATACGTTGTACACAGCCTTTGAGCCGATTAATAAACTTGTATGTGTGCGGAAACATGTCAGTATTAGCTAATATCCTAATGACATTTATAGTCAATTACATGATATATTTAAAACGAAAAGATATATCTAAGAGTTTAAATTAATTTATATTATATTAAATTAATTTGTGATTAATTATATGATTCATGTACCAATAAGATTACGAGTATGTAGGCCTTTTAAATTCTATCAATTAACATCCTGTATGCGGCCTACTTCAAAAATTTTACCAAGCACTTTTTCACAAGATGATCCATGTATTTTTATTGTACAGTGGGCTAAATGAGGTGTTTTTAGAGTTTTTAGGTTATAATAAATGGTTAACGTAGTAATTTACAGCTATGAACATATGCGTAATTAAACAGCTTCTTCATCCGCCGATCTTTCTCCCTTAACGGGCAACCCGGACTTTCACAATATGCACGAAATACGAATGAATAGCTATCAATCACTTCACGATGACGTCGCTAGAGTAAAAGGTAAATTAGGCCGCGCTAGTCCAATTCAGCTATAATGAAGTAATTTTAATTTCTTCACAAAAAGTCATGTAAGTAATATATTGTTATTTCAAATCAGTTTCCTGTGATCTGCTGCTGAAGTTTCTCACCAATAGACAAATATCATTTTGTGTAGTTTAAAGCGACATACGAGAAGAGATATGGAGGCGAATTTTGTGGACTATATGACGGGAGATTGGGTAGTCATCTGCGGTGCGCCCCTGTGCTCCTATCCCACCAATGGAGCACCGGAAACTCATTAACGGCACGAAACGTTATCAAATGAGCAAAGAGGTAACCTGATCTTATCAACCCAATTCAACTGCAATGCAGCATGGCACGTCTTACAAATAGTAAGTGAAAACATAACCATACAACAACAAACACACGGTATTTTTCCCTAGGGGCCACGTGATATATCTGCAAAGCATATATGTACGATGTAAAATTCGGAGTAGTGCTCGTATCGCGGAGCGGAAAGGGGAATTCCAAGCAGAATGAAGAGGTGTTACATTTAATAATTAACTATTGAAATACAACTGTAACATATGTTCCTCTTGTATGTTACTAATGTCGCGAGCGAAATTATGATTTTCTTTCAAATGGATTTTACACGAGTGTAAGTGTGGTAGCAAGTAGTATTATAAAACCCTTTAGATCTAGTAGGGTTATAAAAACCATTTATAGATCTATTAGGATTATAAAAATGTGTCGAGTGTGAGCGTGTAGGATTATTAAAACGTCTCATATAACTAGTGTGATTATAAAACATTTTATAGAGCGTCAAAAGTTAGTTTACCTTTCAGTTCTAACTGAAGAGGTACAGACTAGCGTAACACACTAAGTCTATCCTGTTTTATAATAATGTTTCTGGTAATACTTTCATCATCATCATTATCAATCCTTATCGTTCACTACTGAACATAGGCCTCTCTCTAGGAACGCCAAGACGACCGATTTCCTGCTACTCGCATCCATCCCGGAGCGGCTACTGTACGAAGATCGTCTTCCCACCTGGTGAACGGTTGTCTAACACTTCGTTTTCCTTAGCGCGGCCTCCAAGGTTCTGGACCTTACTGACCCATATGCCATCTGTTCTTCTGAGTATATTATTACATTTTATCAGGAAACGTGTGTAACAACTAGAAAGAAACGTCCGCAAAATCGATTACCAAGACGTCATCGTTGAATAATATTTTAACATTTTTAACATCATTATAAACGTATTTTACACAAAACGTTAAACTTTTTCGGCTTGTAACTCTTCCTAACAAGTTGGTGGATTTACGTGCTCTTGAAGAATAAGGGCAATTTCATGCTCAAACCCCTCCAATTTCATTTAGCCATGTCGTTTTCTCTTCTATCTAGTCCTGAACTAGTATGAGTCAAAATACATAGTATCAATAAGTAGATATTCAGAAAATATGTTTCACTTGAGTATTCTTAAAATTGATATCATATGGTGGAGTTTTAACTAGAGTGAAAAACTACACCATTTACACTAAACTAGCTATGCCCTGGATTTTCATCCATGTTAAGCCAATCGAAAGAGGAACATTATTTTGGAGCTAAAATATATTTTATGTTATTACAGATTGTAGGTATGTGTCAGTGTCAAATTTAAAGTTCATTAGGTAGGTAATTTTTACGTGATAGATCTCACAACACACATACATACAAATATTTGGCATTTTTTTAATTACCTAGCATTGCATTCATAATAACCTAGTAGGATATAATTTTATTTACGTAAATATATTACAGTAAAGTTTCAATTTTCCGGCAACTCATTCCGGCAACGAGCTTATAAGTATATTTCAGTGAAATAAGTTTATTGAATTATAAAAATATGTTCTCCGAATGTAGCGTTATCTGGCAGGCTTGCATCCAGCAGTGGACGTTTTCTGTTTGCTGATGATGATATCATCATCGTCTTCCGAAAGAACTGAATTACAGCTTAATGAGATTTGAAGTTAGTGGGTTCTTATCGTGCCATCTTTGAGACACTTGTATTTATTATTCATGTAGATGTAATCCCGGCTCGTTTTTATACATGTTTCTGTGTATTCAAGTTAGATGCCCCGTGCGTGGTCTGGGATTAACAATCCCATGCTACGAAATACTCAGCAAACTTAAGTATTCTTTTAAGTTGAACCCGCTGACGTTTAATGTTATTATTTTAAGAATCAAAGATTTACAACACACTATGTATGGAAGAATGAATATTTTTTAAATGAAACTGTATTTTTTTTTTGTTTACGGGTTGAAATTATTTTATTTGCCTCCTCAGGTCCTGGAGGGGACCGGTGGAGTGTCCCAAATTCAGATTCTAGTAACGGTTCACTACTAGCTAAAACCTCAGGTGTCTTGATTATAAGAGGGTACGGCCAGTCCCACGGATCTTGCCAATCCGACGTCATTATATTTTATAAATATTTTATATTATTTTCCCTATTCAATATAAGACATGAAAATAATATCCTATTACGTGAAATCGTTAATGATATTTTAATAAAATACAACAAATGTAAAGAATAGTACCTACTCCTTTTGAAGAAAATTTACGCAATTAAAAAAAAATTAAAATATCCAAAATAAAAATCAAAGTTTGATTTACATACTTCATCGAACACCCAAAATAGCATCAAACTCTTAATCATAAACTGTTTAATAAAGTAAATGAGGTGACAAATTGGCATCTTTAACGATAATCCACCGTCGACTCCATAACTCATCTATTCAATTCCTTAAAAAATCGCGGGTAGCATGACATTTTTTCCATTAGCAATTTTCGTCACCCCCGGGCTCGGCAAATCGACGACCTGTTGCAAGCGTGTGCCGTCTCCACGCGATTTACTGGAGAGACCAAGCAAATTGTTCTTTTGTTTACTGATACCTATGACTATCTTCTTTGTTTACCCCTCGCTTTGTTACGTGGGAACAATGTAAAGCAAAATGGAGATTGCCGTGACTTTTAAATGTGCTTTTTATGCAAGCTTAGCATTGATTTCTTTAGAGTAAACTGTTGCTACTTTTGCACTTTTTCACATAACAAGATAAAAAGTCAATTTTCAGTCACTGCGTCGGTTAATGTTAATAATAATGATATATGACGCTCCTCAATAATTCTAAAGTATAATTATCTATCGCCGCCCATTAACATATAAAACCGCGTTGCCTGTGATAGTATCCTCGTCCCCGTCCCTTCCCATCCTCGACGTCTGAAACTGCACAAAACGCATGTCGCGATCCATGTCTCGAAGCGCGAAAGCATACCGTCACTTCGCATAGATACTTTTTCAAAGAGACATACTTCTCAGGTCAAGCTATTTATACTATAACTTAGAATAATGATGAAAATGCGATTATTTATAATATAATGTGTTATTAGCGGCCAGGTTCTTTTTTCTTTTACAAGGGTTCAATCGTGCGTATTTATTCACTACTTAGTGTATTTCACTGCTCTTAAGCCTCTACCAAAGGACATCAAGAATGCACGTATATTAATGTTTACGTGTTATAAGAACAAATAACTACTTTCGCAGTCCAATTTCACATAATTAATGTTCATGATAGGATTAACACTAATCAGCTGTGTGAATTCTCATTTGAGTACCAAGCTGCGGACGGCGTTTAGGTATGGACATCATAAATTTAATATACCTACAATCGACTATGTTTATATTATTATGATTATATACAATGTGCTAGTGTTCATTTTAACAGGTGATCGGCTTCGACTCCGCTAAACGGAAGAGTTGTTGTTATCTACTGCAGATAAACCTTTCAGCACCTTCAGCTCTTGCCCAAAAAGAAATAGATACAAGATAAGCGATGATATAAAATTTAAAAAGATTTGATTTCTTGAACCGTACTTACATTCAGAAAATTTTGTTATGTGAAAAAACTCATTGGTACATACATGACCGGGATGAAACCACCCCGGTCCGAAGCGCTGAACACTAGACCGCTGAGGCTCATTGAAAAAAAAGTGGAATTGAATTTATAATTTTAGAAGATCTTTTCTGCTAAAATTACAGAAGAGCTGCCATCATATCGATATGACGTTTCTGTTTCTAGTTATTTAGGAACTATCAATATTACTGAAAACCTAGGAGGGATTCAGTAGCCAACTTAGTCTGTTTGATAATATCTTGATTGAAAGCAAAGGAGCGATAGTCTGGTGTCTGTGGACTGACTATCGCTCCTTTGCTTTCAATCAAGATTAGGTCGTCATTTTCATGCGGTGCAAATGCCCTTAAGGAAATTTATTTCTAGTATTACTTTAGTATATACGAGTACTTTCTGCCATTGTTTCAACGAAGTCATGACTAAAGTATCCGATATCACGCAATCGCAATGGGTTGGTCACACACTCATAAGGACAGATGGCAGATGGGCCAGTAAGGTTCTGGAGTGGAGGCCGCGTTTAGGAGAACGAAGTGTTGTTTAAAATATTCAGAGCCGGATTAAGGTCGCAGATACGAATCCGGCCATGGATATTTTATATAAATACAATTTGTAAGATAAATTATATTAATGGCCTCATTAAGTTATTAATTATATTATGTGTTATATACGCAGTGTCCACTCTTATTATCAAGACGAATTTACCGACACAGTATATGTTAAAATTTACCAAGCACCTTAAGCTGTAGCGGGGAACACATGTCTTCTCAAAGACTCAAAGACATGTCTTTCCTTCTGACGCAGACAGATTATAATACGTACTACTGCACTGCTGTACCGAATGCAGTAGTACGTACTATATATACAGAAATGGTCCGGCGCTATAGGAGATAACATTTCTCTTTCCGAAAGACTGGCGCGTAGCGACGGCTATACGGTCACTTATATGATAGGTTGCGGGAGTTTGATTATTAGTATGTTTGTTTGCACAGAACAATTTCGGTCCTGTAGGGACCAATTTGAATAATTATTTTACAATTACAATTCTACAATATTTGTGATTAGCATAGACCATATAACATTTTTTAAACTTCGCAAATGGAACCAAAGTCGCGAAAAAAATATCAAAGTAAATCCTTATTTCCATGCAGAATTTACATTTGTAATTCGTACCAAGACATTAAATCATCAATACCATGAATTTTAAAATTTCATATTTTTCTGAATCAAAGAATATTTGCCATAGTTCAAGAAATATCCTTGCGAAGTCGGGATGGACTGCTAGTATACAATAAAAAGAAAACTAAAATTAAACTTAAAAAAAATTAAAAGCTTTTTTTTGTTTTAGCGGTTTGTGTTTTTTCATATAGAATAGCAATTGAGAAACCGGAGCCTTTTTACGACTACCAACACCCATGAACATCTACATAATTACTTTGCCGATGCGTTGCTGTCCTTCGCCCCCCCCCCCCCACCAATGTGGAATTACAGGCGGACAAATAAATACAAGTAAATCGGAAAAAGAATCCAGCACAATTTTTATAAATTCGAATTACCTAGTGTCTGTAACTATTTCCTACGGCTGAATGTGGTATTAATTGTACCGGGCGTGTTAATGAAACATACATGGTTTACATATATATATATATATATATACTTTTTTTCTGTGAAAAGTATATATTTCACTTAAAAGTCCTTTCGAGTACATCTGGTAAAGTTAGTTAGAAATGAAAATTTCATGACTATAACCTAAGATTTTAAAATAATACAACATAAACAATTTAACAAACAATACTGTGAAAAGTCGCAAAGTCTTATTGTTGTTCTAACAAAACAAGTGGCAGAGAAAGCCCATCTAAGATATTAGCAATCCTTTATACAAGTAGCATTCTAGTCTGACAAATGATTATTTAGCTGGGAGCAGGTGGAGGTTTTGCCAGTTGTACCCTCGACTATGTATAAATTGAAAAGTTACAAACAGATTTGACTCGTATACATGTTGTATTTTAAACATATGGCTCTTTAGAGTTTTATATTTATTAACTAATAGCTGTGCCACGTGATTTCAGGAGCTTACTATACTAAGGGAAACATAATTCTCTCTGGGTTAAAGATAAATTTGCGTTAATCCAGATGGTAATCGTTCTGTGACAAAGTTCATCTATCGTTTAAACTCCTAAACTTTATGTTACAAACATCCTAAACTTTATGTTACAAACATCCTAAACTTTATGTTATAAACTTTCGTATACAATATAAGAATAATGCGTGGGATATAGAATTTTACCTACGTCTAGTCTAGTCAGTTTCGCATAAATCATTAAAATCAAACTGCTTTACCAACGTCAACTTAACTTTTATTTCATGTAGAAACCCCCTTTGAGTACCATTTTAGTATGGCTCATACTGCACCGGTATGTCGGACTTGAACCACACGGTACTCTGTCTCGTAAGTCTGTGCCCAGGTATTCCCTACGGAAAGATCATCTCTGGAAAACGTAAACATAGCTAGCGCGTTATTTAGAAGAAATTCTCGTATTTCGAGTTTATGGTTTTCGGTTTATTTATTTATGGTTGTCGGTAGTCGTAAAAGGACACCAATTGCTTGTTATCCCCCCCCCCCCCATTCTATAAAAATGAGTATCTTAATTGCACTGTACATGTGGGTTTTACTAAACTATCAATTAAGCGGTAACTCTATATATAGCCTACTCATAAACCTACATAGATTATATGAATAAAAAAATCCCACCATTACACACATCACAGATAACAATATTTTAATAAAAGTTATTGCCGTATCATACTTTTCTCTGACAAATAAAATGTTTGCTGAAGCTATTATGAAAATATCAGATACCAGTTGATTCAATTACGTACGCTGCCAAGTGCAATCTTTTGTACAGATTCAAACACGTGAAGTAAAAAAAAAGCACTTTTCATTCTATAATCTCTGGCATTATAGTTTTTGTTTCCATGAAAATGCAGGTGCCTCGCACACAGACGTGTTGTGCAAAACATATACATAAGTAAACTGATATCGAAGCGGAACAGGTAGCAAAACGTAGGACAAACCACTAAAAGAACACGTCGCTTCCCGGATACATCTTACTTAATAGTGTTGCGGTGATCGCTTATCGACGTTTCCTTTTTGTTGGTTTTATCCAACTTCTCCAGAAAGTGGGCACTAAGTTCTTGAAGTTTGATCGCAATCACATAAATATTATTTTTGACTATTGAATTTAACTATAGCGATGATGAGGATGATGACTGAATTTAATTGCTATTAATTTACTTAAAAATCGCTATATAATCTCCTTAGTTAGAACATTTTAAACATTAAATTCACTTAACAAAATATTGTTAACAATCTTTTTCTTAGGATGAATGTAAATTTAGGAAATAACATTTTTAATTTAGCTAAAATAAAAAAATAAAGGTGTTAGGGGACACCTGGATGTATCGAAGTTCTATATTATATTATTCAAAGCAAAATAGAAAGATGACATGGAAATAATTGGTATGTTTTCTATGAGCGAGAGTGAGAGATATAGAAAGACATGAAAACATGCACATGCGGCGCGGCTTATAACACTATATCAAAAAGTATCGTGACAACTTTTCCGTCTGATTTTTTTCCGTGTAGCCTGCTACGAAACGCGCGATTAGGAAACTTCGTTCCAAAATGCTTAACGAACGAATAAAACAAAGCATATTATTATATATAAACAAGCGTATGAAACATAATAAAATTATACCTCAATGCCTATAACGTAATAGACGGTAGTTACTACTCAGAACCATGTAGTAATACTGACCACGAACACTAATCTGAACATAACGACAGGGTTCAGCAACAATGAACCCTTAAAAGTAGTAATTATATTTTATCGCAATAATACGGTTTACCTGTAATGCGACCGCATCCCTATGGATATGGGGTGGGTAACGGGCGGACGATTAGCTGTGGTGTTTCTCTGGTCGCCGCGCTGTCTTGGAAATAGAAAATAAAGGCGGCGTGACATGAACGCCGGTCATACAGCCCCGCTTAAAAGTGCAAGTGTACTTGCTAATGTGTTTTACTGATTGACAACAACATAAGTCTACTGCTGTGTGTATTAGCAGAAGACAATGTTCTATTGTATAATGACCAAGTCCTGAGGAAATAAAATGTTATGTAAGAGTAATTATCATTGCTGCATGACTGTCGAATCGAGCTAACCTTGATCAAATAAAACCAGCATGAATTAATTGCTACTTCTACGCGTTCCGTGTGAAAGTAGATATGATAAAAAAGGATAATGCATCGGCATACCATCTGGTTGAGTCGATATTTATCTGCTTTGTTTTTGTGGGGTTGACTATTATTGGAGTTTTTGGAATTGCTTTGTAGCCATCTCATGGTCTATAAAAAAATATGTTCTTATATTTATTAAGAATTCTTAGCGTGATAAGACACAACTACTGTCACTATAAAATATAATTTCTTATATTTATTAAGATTTCTTAGCGTGTGATAGGACACAACTACTGTCACTTTATTCAGAATGATTTTAGTAGATTGCTCAGATTTAACTTGAAACTTGAACTGTTGGATGTAGTAGCACACTTCTGCCATCCTCCTCGGGGATAAATAAAACAACTTCCTATATTAAATAAAACAAGTCTAAAATAATAACAGTAAGAGGTTACTAGTGCTATATTAATGAAAAGAATCCACGTAACCAACCACAAACAGCAAGTAAAATTGTTATACCTTTTTTTTTTTGTTGACGTGGGGAAATGCATGTACGCGCCTTCACTGGCCCTGGGTGGGGTTGGTGTGTGGGGCTCGCGGCACATTATATAGTGCCGAATACCCACAAAAACCACATCGAGTACCACCAGTGCCGCCTTTGATGAGGTGCCTCGGAACAACAGGTCATCAGGGCACGTCGACGGCAAGTCAGCCCCCGAAGAGACCGACGCCTCCTCCGCAGATGGGGTTGTCCCGCACCACAGGACAACCCCACCGACTTTGGGACAGTGCAATGGGGCGAGGTTCCCATCCTTGTCCCTTGCCCCGTGCGTAAAAGCGCCGCCAATTTTTGCTCTTATGTCCCCTCTTCTTATAAGAGGGGTACAAAGAGCGGCACCTCCTCCTGCTCTTTAGTCCCCTCTTCTTATAGGAGGGATACTAAGAGCCGCCATCTCCTCGGTTCAATTGGCTTCGCCCAAGGTGTCTCGGATAACCCCAGGCTACTGAGCCCCACCGCCACGACAAGGCTTGAACCATGGTGGGGAATATTGTTATACCTGGCTTTATATTATTTCATCTACATTATGGTATTGATTGATTAATACGTATTTAAGGTAGTATTATAAGTCAATAAAACTACAAAAATCTTACAACTTTAAGTACAGTTTATTTAGTACATTAGTTATACAAGATTAAAAAGGAGATAATATTTTTATTTGTTACAAGACCACGTTATTTCTTCTGCATTTCCTGAAAGTACGATTAGCCAATTGCTCTCTCCTCTCACCCCTTATTCCACACAATTAGTGTTGAATCCTTTGTTTGAATAACAGTGCATAATTACCCACTTAGTAACACTACGGATAAGCATGCTGGTCACTTATTTGTCATGCAAATAATATAAATTGAACAACCGTTGAACTAGTCTAAATTATTCATTTCACATTTATCAATCAGTTTATGTTATAAAACTAGCGCAACGCAGTTTCACCCGCGTACATCGCTTCTTTTGCTCGTAGCATGATGGTATACAGCTCAAAGCTTTCTTCGCTAAGTGAGTTATTAAACATTGTTTTTTCTTCAAATTGGAATATGTTTTCTGGGATCAGAGCAGTGAAACAAATAAATTCTTCAGCTTTATAATTTTAGTATAGATATAGAACACACATCTAACCTCACTATGTGTTATATTTTTCAATGAAATCGGACATACGTGAACAAAAACGACAATAAACGTTAAGAACTTAAGAAGCAATGTAATTATACAAGATTTATATGATCTGTTTTGTTTCGAAATGTTGTGTGTGGGCGTAATATCAATAAGCGTGCGGTTCCGCCTACTATATACACCGAAAAAACTAATTAATGAAATTGATTGACGTGATATATACCTTTGTAGAATTCCTATCAACTCCTCGCTTACTGTTATATTAAATGAGATTGTTTGAACATGAAACAACAAAAACATTTTCAGTGACAATTCTATTTGTTCATAGGTATTTTTTGCGAAATTTGCAGCGGAAAGGAGCGAAAGTTTTATGTATTAATTATGTATTAATATTTTAATTGTTATTTATTTTCAAGCGATTTCTAAAAATGTTCTCATCTATTTGGATTGTATGTACATTTATGATATTGCTTAATAAAAGAAGAACTGACTTTAAACATCAGCCCACAGAATTTTTGTTATTATTTAAATTATTGATATAAAGTTACTTTTTGTTACATACGCAGTAAACAACCTCTTTCTTTACTGCGTATGCAACAAGATATACATGCTAACGAAATGAATAATACTGAAATCATCTTTAATCTCAATACAAATAATATAATTTAAACTTTTATTTTCTGTGCAAGTACACTTGCACATTTAAGGGAATTACCAAACATAGGCAATACACGTTAAACGGGTGGTCGTTACGACGTGACCGCTTTATTTATGCAGATATCCCATCCCCCAATCCCACCTCACCGAATGTCTCCGAGAAGAATTCAACTAACGTCTCCACGTGAGGGACGTCCCTTATTATTGGAATATATACAAAGCCTTAGCTTAACGAACATTAAGAGTAAACATCACGGAAAGCTTAATAAAGATTACAGGATTATGAAAGTAGCCGGTGGCTTATGATTCACGAAAAGAAAATTTTTACTCAACTTTTGTAATATTTTATATCTAATAAAATGCGATTTTTATTAGATTATATTTTATAGGATCTAGACTATTGATTTATATGTATATTTGTAAATCAATTATTGACACCCTTAGATAAGTGTTACGAATGTTCGATACATTCGTTTTAAATGTATCATTTTAGAATGAAAATTATTTCTTCACTTTTTATTTTGGATTTTTATATTTTGTTTGGATAGAGAACATTTTTAAAGTTAATACACACCATTATTCAGTGTTTTCGCTTTAGTGCGATTTTGCATTTTGATTATAGAAGTCCACAACACTAGTCCTAGCCTTATCTAGTTTCTTCATCAAATAGTACCGGTGTCGATAGTAGGTAGTTGACAAGGGCACCAATTTCGATACAGAGCGACTGCCGTCTGGCATCTCCAGACCAGAAGGGAAACCAGGCCCAATCCTAGGTTATGTCGAAGTCGAATACGCGAATCCAGGTTTCCTCGCGATGTTTTCTTTCACCATAACAATACTAAGAAGATGTTGGAAACTCATGACGGCGGGGTTCGAAACTGACTACCGCCACAGAATTCCGAAGCGCTAACAATTGGACCCCCGAGGCTCTCCTTACAAGAATTATAATAATACAAATAAATAAAAAATGGTTTTAATAAAAATGAGAATAAGTTTCATATGACGCCACCGGACATACGCTGAGATGAGTGAAATCTTATTTTATTACTAACATTATTTTCCTAGAAAGCTTCTACATTCGCTCTGATAGCTGCATTTATAATACTTATGCTATAAATAAAATTTCATAATATTATATTACGTACCGTCTGTGAGGGTTGCTGCGTTTAATAAGTGTATAAATATAATAATTTTAAACCGATTATGTAAAGGCAGTGGGTGAACCTTAATTGCCAGTTATTGCAGATTTTAATTGGCACATAATAGTTTTCCCATCTAAGATGTATTTATTACTTTTATAAGCGTTCTTCTGCTTCCTAGAATTGAATAATATAGGTGCATCAGTATGTTTAACTTGTTATGAATGTTTTGTGTTGTGGGATTTTTTATAGATTAGGGAGGCGAACGAGCAATTGGAGCCTTATTACGACCGACGCTCATGAAAATCCACATAATTACTAAGCCGAAGCGTTGCCCTCCTTCTCCCCCCCCCCAATTGGCCACCGGTTACTCTCAAACCTCACGAAACGTGACACTGAAGATGTCACTTTACGGATTCTCACGAATATACCGTTTAAACATTACTTGATTGGTTTTTACGTTTCTGTTCCTGTTTATTTGTTCAGATCCAACTCACACATTATACAAACATTGTTTCTTTTTATAATATAGGGGTCGCAACGAGCAGTCAGCCCCACCATGACTATCGGCACTCACGGGCATAATCATAATTATCAGGCATGTGTGTTAGTTACCCTCCGACTTCAATGGGCCACTGAAAACCCACACAAGTACTAAATTTTGCAATAATACAGCTAAAGAGTTTTGTCTCTTTACTTGTCTGTATGCGCTAATCTCTGGAACTACTGAAGTTACGCGGGAGAAATTGCAGTGCATTGCTAGTTACTATAAATGTGTAGCATTCCCGATGCCTCTTAAAAGTTTATAGTAACTAGCGACACAATTATCCGATCAAGCTAATTAATATATTAAATTATTAAAGCTAGCTATTTTTTGGCAAAATTTTGTTTAACAAGTTGTATTTAACAAATCATACCAGAGCAGTATTTTAACAAGTTACTATTAATGAGCATATGTAATAATAACCAGCACCAATAATCGCCTTATAGTTCCGATTCTTAGTTTGTTCCCCTATTAAAAAAACAACACAGGGGCTAATGCAGACAAATAGCGTAGATGTAGATTTACGCTAAGCAGATCATAGGAACCGTCCAACCGCTCGACACCTTAATTTTCAACCAATTGTATATAAATCAGAAAGAAGTAGTAATCGGAATTCGTTAGTTTCTTGCTGATGGCACTTAGCGAGGCTGAGTATTAGAAATCCGAGTCACGTGCAACGTATATTATTTTTCAAACAGCATACTAAACCGCAAACCTAAACTAAAATCATTAGAGACTATCCTGTTCCGAAATTAACAAGGAATAAAATGGTCCAAATTCTCCTCCCGTTTGCTGTGGGACCTCTCGAGCGGCAATCAAGTCGTCACGTCGAATGCCCCCTCGGACTTCAGTACTCTAGTGGTCAATTTGCAGCAGGAGTTTATTGAACGAGGAATCCTTCGACAGCTCATTCTAACTCGTAAAATTGTTTTGCTTTGCGATGAAAAAAAAAATGTCCTTCTATATCTTTTTCCTGTCATGCAAAAGTAGGAAAATGTTCTGCATCCGTGTTTTTCGTTAAACGTTCTTGGCAAAGTGCAATGAATCTAATCTCACAGCCCGACGAGCATTCCCGACGAGTACTCTGCCAATGAAATAAAAATTTCTTTCTTGTACAATATAAAAAATATCACATGGAATAAAAGCATATGCTCAAAAAAATAGGATTAAATCGTGGATTGAACTTGTAAGTAAATATTCACTAAAAGCAAAGAGTTTATCTACATTAAACATACATATTCGTCGGTGTCTCAACGGACCAAATCCGCACACATTTAGACAGGTGCCCACGTCACATTATTTTGAAAAGGGATGGCTAGGGAATTAGGATCGAGTGATTTAGAAAAGCATTAGAGTTAGTAAATCAAATAGTGGAAGCGTCACCTGTTGGCGCCCGACCAGATACTGAGTGTGGGGCAAACAAATCAATCATTCAATGAGCGTCCCCCTGCGGAGTTGAGACGATTTGTCACGTGGGGGACACTCCAATTCACTGGCTCGTTTGAGTTTCTTAATAGATTTTTTATTACTTTCGTATCTTATGGCGTAATCATTATGTCCGCGATACTTATGGGCTCGTCGGGCTTAAAAATCCCAAAGGTACGTTTAAGTGATAAATGTATCACGTTAAAGAGATGTCAGACGATCGGAGTAAGTTGTTAATAGATGTTATCAGATAAATATGTGTATTACTTATGTACTAACTTGTAGCGTTATTGATTTGATAAGCAGCCAGAAGACATGATGGACATTGGCCTACCCCATAGAGCGTTACACGTTAAGGTCACGTGCTGTTTGCATCCAACGGCTCCCCGTCGTCATGTGTATAATATTTAAAAACTCACTCCTCCAGTTTATTCAGGCCAGTTTCACAGGTAACTATTATATTTACAACTTGCTAGTCTAACATTAACCCTTAAGTATCACATAAATGATTATACTAATTACATCTAAACGAAATTTGTCATTGTTTGTTTATTTGCCACGTAACCTCATATTGTGCCGAACAGGCCTAAAAAGAACCTGACCGTAAAACATATAAGTTTTATTAAATAATTTTTGATGATTTACTCATGATGATGTGTCAAAGATACACATCGTGGTAAGGTGTTAAGTGATGTTAGTATTTGTTTAAAAAAATTTTGTGCGATTGAGTTACCGACCCCCAGTTCAGATAAGAATATCTCCTGATATCCTTATCTGAACTTTTTATTCAATAAATCATTTATGTGTGTACATTATATATATCCCAATAGTATGTGTAGGTCGGTAAATATTATCCATTAACTGCAATAAATATCGTATAATTACAATTTGCTACACTAGAACGAAAAACATTGTTGTAATTATAGTATTAAATTTGTCTAAAATTCATCTCGCCAGCAATATAATTTCGTCAATAGTATATATTTTTTAAGCTTATTTTATCACTAATTTGGGCTTCGAAAGAATATGGAAGGCGTTCTTATAACCACACTATTGTATAATTGTGCAATGATGATTCTGACACGTAAGGGCCCCCTCCTGAGAGTAGCAGGGATCAAAAATTTTAAGAATACTTAAAACATGTCTATTATATATAAAGTATAAAATAATAAAGCTTTTAAAAATAATATGACGTTAGAAATGGACCAATTTGACTTGTGTTAAGTGATGATGCCTTAAGTTTACGCGAATGTTAGTCACTACAATAAAACTACCTTTACGGATTTTGTCGCTGTTAATTTAATTATTTAACTGGCCCGACCGCCGAAACTGTATGGGTTGCCGAAAATACACAGACTGGTGCTCCACTACGTCCAACAGTGAGCCAAATTGATTGGCCAACTTGAAAATAGGTTATTATGATGGAATCTGCTGAGCTGTTAAAACATTGCCTCACGTCTGGCTATATGCTGTGACATCATCAATTCTACAAACAAGTAGACGGAGTAGCGATGATTCACCAGTATCCCCTGTAGTCGCAGATATCTTTATGGAGGACTTTGAGGAGGCTGCCCTTCGAACTTCACTTATAACACCAAGGTTCTACAAGAGCTATGTTGGTGATACTTTCACAATTTTACCTAAGGATAAAGTATATTCCTTAACCGTCTAAATAGTATAAACTCTAAAATACAATTTACAATGGACTTAGAAGCAAATAATTATTTAGCTTTCTTAAATCATCCGTAATCCCAACAACACATTCAGTCATGCAGTATATAGAAAAGATACCCATACCGATCGGTATCTAAAGGGCAATTCTCATCACCATCCAACACAGTTGTCTACCGTGGGTAAGCCTTTATTGCAGAGAGCACGAGGCATCTGTGACAAGCAACACCTGGATACCGAACTTCAAGTGGTCAAGCAAGTTCTGCGAGACAACAAGCTTCGGGTTCCCCGTCTGCTCCACAGCGGCCGAGTGAAACCGGCCACTGTTGAGCGCTTACCTGCTATATATTTTTTATATTTAATAGGGGTGACTAATAAAATTGGCTATATTCTCAAGCGATCTTCAATAAAAACATATTTTAAGCCGCCAAAGGAGATCATTCTCAATTCTTCCCATCAGTGAAATGCCATATCCCTCTGCAAGATGTAGGAGTGTACAAGCTTGATTGTGACTGTGGACTCTCTCATATAGGGCAAACTAATAGATCTATAAAGACTCGCGTTAAAGAACATAAAGCCGATATGAAACACCAACGTGTCACAAAATCTGCGGTCTGTGAGCAAGCTGAAGTTGGCCCCTACCATTACATTAGATTTGATAAAGCGCAAATCCTCCGATTCCTTTCAAGGATGATCCGTGAGGCTATTGAAATTAAGAAACATCCAAATTTCAATAGAGAAAATGGCTGGGTTATTTCCTCTGCTTGTGACCCAGTGGTGAACATAATCAAATCAAAAAGTAAACAAGATACAACAAGTACCGTTTGCGTTAATCGACACAACTAAAATTATAATTCTTCGGGTAGTTTCAAAAACTTGGTACATCAGTACATCTGTCATCTCAGTCTACCCGTCACCATGAAATGTCGTGCCAGTTAAATAATTAAATAAACCGCGATAAAATCCGTAAAAATAGCTATATTATATCAAGTAATATCTGGAAAATAAGAGTGGGTTTGATCTCCTCCCCTTCTTCCAAGAAAGGATATATAAAATTTTTATAACCTCCCCCTCATCCCCCCTCAGAACCCTTAAGTAATTAATTAATGACCCCTTATAGTAGCTATTACGTTAGGGTCTCGTGTGGAGGTTCTCACTCCTCACTCCACTCGCGCGCTAGCCTGAATATGGTTGTTACCTCAAATCATATTTCACAATATTACCGCTAAAATAATTAAAAGTATATACCTAATAGAGCTAGCCACCGAAACCAATCGGTCAACATTGACAGATGGTCGTGATAAACGAAATAAACGGAAACTTTCATACAATCACAAAAATTGATTAATCAAACATTGATTGCTATCCACTATGAATTTATTATCAATACGAGATACATTGATATTATGATCAAATTTACCCGTTTTACACTGTGGTTTGAATGTATACCTTAATATATGTACTGTTGATGACCGGCCGGCTCCGTTGATAACACAGCGATCAGTCCGCGTGTTACCCCAGAGGTCACGGGTTCGAATCACAGCTAGGGCATGGGTGTCTATTTATGTATTTTTATTATATATATATATATATATATATATATAAGTTTTTAAAATTTGTAATAATGTTAAATATATTTCCGTTGTCTAGTATTTGTAACACATTTCGTTACGGTACCTACACAGGGCAAGTCTAATCTACTGTGAGAAACCCACAGATGTTATGATGAATTTTCCGATTGCTAAGTACTTTAAAAACAACATCTTCAGGCCAGTAGTTTTTTATTTTTACTTTTTTTATAGAACTGGGGGGCAAAGGAGCAATTGGAAACGCTTTATGTCTACCGATGCCCATAAACATCCACATATGTACTATGACTATGCGTAGCCACCGGTTACTCACAAACCGCACGAAAAGTGATACTGAAGATGTAATTTTGCGGCGGTACTATGTGAGCGAGAGGAGCGAGGAAGAGGAGGTCGTGCTGGCCCAATTTCGTTGCATAGGAGGGTGTAGTGTCATGCACCATGCATGGCACTATCTCTATGACAATTTAGTGATACCTGGGTCAATTCATAATAGGTCCTGAAGGCGGAACAGCTCCAAGGCTTGTCTTTTACCTTCTTATTAATCTTCCTCTCAAGGTTTCCATCAAACAAACATCACTGGAAAAAATCTGCGACAATTTCACATGTACTGTAGTTTTACAACATTCGCGGAATATTGCGTACGAGTGAACGGAACAAATATACAATCGGTCGAAATGTTATAGATTTGTGAACCCTATTTCCGTCCGTCGTTTATTACTTGGCACGCGTCGTAACATTGCATCCACATCCCGTGTACGTGCACCGCTAATTATACACCCTCTCTGACGGATAACAAACATATATACATCATCATTTGTATCTACTGCTTAACGGAAAAACAAGACCCGTATCGGCATGTGTATGTCGCGGTCGGATTATCTAAATCACCGTATTTCATTGAGGTGTCAAAGAGGCATACAATGATCTACTTCAATTCAATCAGACTAGCTTCATTAAATAACTTATGTCGTGTCGTTTGACTCTGCGGTATTCAATCCGGCTAATCGTTGAGCTGCCAAAAAATGCCGTGTTTTTGAAAATGGCTAACCCTTAGCCTAGTCCTGTGGTAAGTGCCGTAAGGGCTTATGTTACAGGTACTAGACAACTGAAATATATTTAATATTTTTATATATTTATGATTGTTTGTTATAGAAGCACATATAATACATATAGAAACATTCATGAACTAGGCGGGAGTCAAACCCGCGACCTCTGGCGTAACACGCGGACGTGCCGCCACGTTACCGACTGAGCCAGCCTGTCGTCAATTTATAGAAAGTTTCTATTCTCGCCCCTTGCTCCGTGCCCGAAAGCACCTCCTCCTCTATTGTCCCCTCTTCTTATAAGAGGGGTACAAATAGCAGCCCCACTGGCTCAATTGGCTTCACCCAAGGTGAAGGTCTGGGTTTACCCAAACTACTAAGCACCACCACATGGCATGACAAGGCTTGAACCATATGCTGGTGAGTATTGTATGTACCTACCTACTACAAGATCTACGATATTCTACTTTGAATTGGGCCCGTGATAATAATGTTCATTGTAAGTCACAGGTTCATTCGTAATATTCAGTTCAAAGACTTTTATCAATTTTTTAAATTCTTTTTAATTATAAATATGTCATCAAATTAATGACAACTGTGCTCGTATCGGTGGAGCGAATTGGTACTTGATCAAACAGAGTAATATTTTAATGTTTTATTTTTATATATCGTTTTAACAAATATAACATTAAACCGAACTCCACAAAATGAAGGTAAGTAAAAGCGAGGTCCGAAAATTATTTCAAAATAGGCCAATGAAACGGAGTATGCACATGTTGTATCAAATGACGACAATAAAGCTAACGGGAAATAAAAGAACGAGAATCCCGATTTTATAGTTGCGGATAAGTTCATATATTCTGTGATGCCAAGTTTGTCGATTCTCGACCGATCTAATTCGAGAATCGACCAACTTGGAGACGAATATGGTGTTATGGGAATAACAGAAATATTGGAGAGTGCGCATATTTCAGAAAAATCGATTTATGTGGAAGTCTTAATAATCCCACGCATACGTGAGGGTAAAGAGGACTTAACAACTCCTCGATCGCTTCATAGCTCACGCCGCATTTAACATCAAGATGCAATTATTATACTTATGTATTTGTTCATCCTTATTATTTAGGGTTTCGCATCCACATGGTACAAACGGTACTCCATTTATACAATGTTTAGAGATGCTTCAGTACAACAAATTTTTTTTACTATTAAGAAGAGGCAAAGAAATACTATTTTTTTTTCTAATGAATACTAGAAGAATATTGTACAGAAGAATTGGAGATTGTTACTGCTTTTATACTTAATCCTGGACTCGCTAACCACATAGAACACGACACGCCATGAAGTCACGGCTATAATGAGAGATACATCCCCTCGTGCCGTCCCTTTCAATTAAAATATAAAACACATTCTAAACATAATTAGCGAATAGGTGTGTGCCATGTGTTCGGCGAGCAAAGTACTCTTTAGCTTGTACATTCAATTGAAGGTATTTTCAGTGTAATTTAGCGGCTTAGAACACATGATTACGCGTCTGATACACTTAGCTCTCACCACAAAGTTAACGTGAAGTTGGAAAAGTTTGTTTACATGTGACGTCTTGGTGAAATACTAAACAAACTATCATGTAAGCTTCTTGCTGAATTGCAGCCCAATTTGTGTAACGATGTTTGAAAATCATTTAACATAAATGAATTATTTACACATTTTAGGAAGACGAAGTGCCATGCTGCATAGGAAGACTAAATTTGGATGTTGATGGGTGTCGGTAGTCGTGAAAAAAAATCGACTTAAGTAAGGCCACACACTTCCCGTATTCTGCAGTTTGTGAGTGTTAATTGTCACCATATATACATATTATAAAACAAATTCTCAATTGATGTATGTCCTTATGTGATCGGTCTTCTCGAAGTCTACCTTACGGATTTTCATTCGGTTTTCAAAAATGTACAGGGCGAATCTCGAATTATACCTTATTAATATAACAAACCGGCCCCTGTTGTTTAAGAGCAAAGCCGGAGCGGATAACTAGTGGGTAATATGGTCATGACAGAAAATGTTTCACGCTTTGTTACGTCAAAAATCGCGACTCAATCAAACGATGCACCAGGCCTGAACCGTCGGATTCTTGACCTTACCTCGTAACTGAAGCTTAAACAGATCTAATAATACAATATATAAATATTTAGTAATAAATGTTTCTTTTTTACACACCAAAAAAATTGGATATAACATGGTTAAAGAATAGAAGAATAGAGAAACATGTTTTGTTCATTTTGTTCAATAATTACAATTATTGAACAAAATGAACAAAACATATTTTTAATAGACGTGGCTATGTTTTTTTATAGAATAAGGAGGTAACATGCAGATTTCTAGTGTTGACAGGCATTACTATCCTTTGGTTTGCGAGAACATTATGTAAGAGTTAGTTTATACTGCATTGCAGCCGAAATAGGCATGACCACCTCGCTCACATGTTATCGCTCTGGTTTCACATTTCGTCCTGTTCAAGTTTCTGCTGCGTCATTGTATTGGAAGGAGGATAACAACTCTCTATAACAATTGTGAGGATATCTGAGCCGCACGAAACGTGACAGCGCAGTTGTAACTTTAAGGCGGTATTGCGTGAGCGAGTGGTACCCTGGTCGTGCCGGCCCAATTATACTGCAACATAAACACGCTTACTTCCCTAGACGGACGATGTTGGCTACAAATTAATACACAAAAGTGGCAATATAAATAATTTTAGTTATTGATAAGCAAACCAAGCAATATGAGATGAGATTTACAACAACATTCATTCGACTGGAAGCCTCGGATTAACGTCATCCCTCCATTACAATAGCGTGCATGCGATGTAATCCCACGAATAGTCTCAGCGTATGCCATATTAGATACAGGTATGCAAATTTCATTTTCTACCTAAATAATTATACAGCATGTCTTTTTAATTGACTACGCGTGTCATGAACACGCGTAGTCAATTAAATATATTCTTTAGATTTAATAAGGATTAAAGTGAGTTATACATTTCGAAATTACAAATAAAAATGTGTGTATTTACATTATTTTATTAGTAGGCTTATAATTTTAACTTATTCCTTCGCTAATCGTCTCAGCTTATTTCATATTAGATACCAATACATATGCATATATTATCTAAATAATTATAAAGCCTGACTTTCCAATTAACTTACCTGTTCAGCCATGTCTTTAGATTTAATCCGAACTTTTTTCTTTTGATTATTTCATTAGTAGGTTTATAATTATTAGTTACTTTTCCGCTAATAGCCTCAATGTATGCCGTATTAGATACAGGTAAGACAATTGAATTTTCGATCTAAATATAAAGCATGTTTTTTTAACACACGTGTTTAGACGTGTCTTTAAGTTGAATGAGGACTAAATGACTAACATAAATGAAAACAGCGAATAAAAATGCACGTCTTTCGTTATCCAATTAGTAAGCTTATAATTATGAGATTATCTCCCACTAATGGTCCCAGCATAATACTTTAATACATTATGAAGCATATATTTTAAATTAACTGCACAACACTTTAAGATTAAGTTGGGACTTAAAAGTATCTTACAAGATTGAAAATTGTGAATATATTTTGGTTTTTATTATTTTATTAATTTAGAACGCTTAAATATGAGTTAGTAGCAGGAGATCAGTCGCCTTGGCGTTCAATGAAAGAGGCATATGTGCAGCAGTGGACCGATAATTGTTGATAATGATAATAAAAATATGAATTTAATTTAGAGCGCTTAAATATGATTTACAAATTATAAAATAATATTCTTATTTAATACTAAATGCACACGCAATTAATGTGGTTTGTGGGGGTGACCATCGCCACCAAAGAATAAAATACGACAGCTCCAATCTAATAAAAAAATACTATATCTGTACTATAAAATTTATAGCTGAAATTTGTCTCTTAACGTTTCTGTAAGAGGTAGTCCCATGCTATAATGTAGCTGAGTCGAGCTGGCACAACTACTGGCCGCCGTAAAGTGACCGTTTTGCTGTTGAGCTTCTTGCGATTTGTAAATAGCCAGTGGCCCCTTGGAGGTGAAGATTAAAGGAAGGCAAGGCACCTGTCTGAGAATAATGCGGATATCTATTGGCGTCGGTATTTGTCAAAAGGCTTCGGTTGGTCGTTTGTACCCGGAGGTTTAAAATAAACAACTATGATTCACATATTGATGTCTTAAATTTACGCGAATGTTGTTCATTGCAATAAAACTACTTTAACGGATCTTATCGCGGTTTATTTAATTTAAATATTTAACAAGCTCGACGTCTCAAAAGTTTTGCAGCAAGCATGATCAACCCACCCGAGTCCATGGGCGCTGTAAAGCGTATGAAACGTCAATAATCAAATAAACCGCAATAAAATCCTTGAAGTTAGTTTTATTCTAACAATGATACAAGATACAACTTGCTTGCCTGCCGTTTGTAATATGGGATTGAGATGATGGCGTATTAGCTATCGCCTTCTTAAAATTCTAGCTTAACTATTTAAAAAATAATTTATATGTAACTAAATGTATGACTTGTGAGTAAACTAATCAATCAAATCTAGCCTAGATTTTGGGGCCACGTCATAATTATTGCTTTGATAAGGGTGTAGCTCTGTTTCACTGCCTCGTTGGTCTAACGATAAATGCGTAGAGTTTGATTCCCGGCGCATAAGTATAAATAGGGAACAGCGAGAACCTACATTAGACTCACATCAGGAAATAATTGATAATCTTAAGTCCCTACGATATCTAAGGATACTAAGTATCCTGCTGATATTTAGCTTCTATTTGGAATTGCACACCATAAGATTGGCAATCTGTCACTGGATCTGTTCAGCATAGCAATATTTTCGTAATATCTTATGAGGGGGACGAATAAGCAGTCGTAGCCTTTTCATGGAATTAACACCTCTCTTAATGGGTTAATTGGAATGTCATATACCGCGCGAAACGTGACAGCAAAAAGTGTTAGCTTGATTAGAAGGTTTGCTTCAACTGTCACGTAAGTGAGATTATGATTGCAGTTGGATCAATAGTAATTAATGTCATCGTTGCAGTGTTTTCTCTCTACGGAGACTGGACGACTGCGCAGGACATATATAGTGTACACGTGTGTGCGCAGGCACAAGTGCACTCCCTGTTCCCTCATTCTCCTATTCCGATGAGACGTTAATCCGAAACGACTGGAGAGAAATCAGGCGCAGGAACAACGGCTGAATGTGCTCTTCGAGGCACGGGGTAGTGATACCTACCTGACTACCTGACTGACCACGAGGCAATCAAAGTAGAGTACAAATGTACCGTATGGTTGTGGTTCCTGATAATAATCCATCTCAACGAACTGATATTTCATAATGATGATAAATGTTACAATACCACCCAAACAGGCTGATTGTAATGATAAATGATATGATTCGACCGTAACGAGTATCACGTTGTGTTGTATATTTTTTGTGAAAAGTTAACGAGAGGTTTCGTTTCCGAGTATCGCTGGTTTATACTGCGGTTTGCACTTAATTTATATATGAAACCGATACTTCGGCAATCAACGTTATTAATTTTATTATCAAAAACTCAAAATCATTTTTCGTACAATTATATTCGGGGAATTTATTTATTAGTAATAATTATAATTATTAGTACATCATTATGTAGGTTTTTCATTAAAAGTTGCCTGAACGGAATTTATTTTGGTTATTTATTTATGAAATCTTTGTAGCCTCGGTAGTCTAGTATTTGGCGTTTTTAAACTTAAGTTTACTTTTTCCGAGTGTCTTACTGTGCGGGAAAACATCGTGAGAAAACCCGGATTCGTGTATTCGGATTCATCTAGGATTGGTCCTGGTTGCCCTTCTGGGTTGCAGATGTCAAATGACAGTCACCCTGTGTAAAAACTGGCGCCCTCGTCGAGCCCCCTAGATTACGTAGCTATCATTTGATACAGAAATGGAAGTAGTCTAGGACAAGGAAGACTTATACAGTATTAATGCTTTCTAGACAAGTATTGTATGAGATAGCGCTATTTCTTCAGAACTGGATCCGCCAGGAACTACCAAGTAATGTAGTTCGACTAGAATGATATTGGACGTTAAGAGATAGATGTATCCTTATGTACCGGTACATGGCTCATGAGTTCCATGTATTTCCGGGTGGTACGCACAGCATGGTGAAAAGGTAACAAATACATAACAAGAAACTATACTTAACGAATAGTTATTGTTATGTTTCTAATAATAAATTATACCTGCGGACTTATCACTCCACGTTAGTCTAGCCCCATCCTAAGTACCGTAAAGACAGGGGGAGTAAGGAACCCCCACCATGGTTCAAGCTTAGTCGTGGCGGTGGCTCTTGGTAGCTTGGGGTGAACCCAGACGAAGCCAATCGAACCGAGCGGGCTCTTTGCATTCCTCCTATGGGATGGGGCTGAGGATCTGGAGGAGGAATCGATCCCGGTACCCCTCTTATGAGAAGGGTGGACCAAACAGCAACAGGAGTTACCACTCGCCAGCCGATTGTCAAATGTTTATGGAACTGTAGTACAGGTTATCATCGATACAAACATTATTCAAGGCGATTTATTCTCGATATTCATTTCGCCATTTTTGTAGTAAACAAAGCATTATATTTCTTCAACAGCTCATGGTGACGATGACAGGGTGTAAATTTTCATGTAAGGTAGAAATTCCAAATTTAAGTATAGTACTCATTTTGTGAAATTAGCTTAACTTTACACATGTTTTCATTCAGTTTCATTTTAGATAAAAAAAATTTAAACGATAGAGGAGCAAACAAGAAATCGAGCCTTTTAACGATAACCGACGCCTATGAATATCCACATTATTACTATGCCGATGAGTTGCCCTCAATCAACCCCCCCCCTCTTAATGGGCCACCGGATACGTACGAAGCGCACACTGAAGATGTCACTTTAAGGCGGTATTGCATAAGCGAGAGGTACCACCCCGGTCGTGCTGGAACATTTACGTTGCATAGGAGGATGTGTTGACCGTTGCATAGTGTCATGCACTATGCATGGCACTACCACCTCCTATGCGGCATGGCACTATCTCTTCCCAAAATACCCGCATTAAGTTTGATTTCATTATAAATTTGGTGAGAAATGAGTGACGTATATGTAGAATGGATCACTTGAAGGTTGCGATCCGTCACTTCAGACCGGTAAATACGACAAATCGCCAGTGTGTCATTATCGTGAACGGTCACTCAAATGAGACTCAAGTCTGTAATAAGTATGGACATATTAAAGACTCAATTTAAGCATAAGTTGCAATTTAGGTTTAAGAAGATCTATCAAAAAGACGGATCGAAAAAAATTTATCCCAACCTGTAAAAAGGGACCTTAGAAAAATAATATAACAGAATAAATACATACAGCTGAAGAGGATAACTCTCACAATTAGCCAACAAGGTCTCGGATATCCCATGCGTACTAACATCTCGGGACGCATTGTCCTTAAGGTTCCTTTTCAAACAGAACGATTATCTGAGGATTTGATACAAAAATGATACGCAAATAACAATATTTTAAGCAAACAAGTAGCGGATCCCAAAACTAACATCTCTGGTGCCCCAGGGCCCTCTTTTGTGAGCTGGGTCCATATTACAGTTCGTTACCTCCACGTTAGACCATCTGTTATTTTTACCCCTTACATATTTTAATGCCCCCAGAGGAGATTTTCTCACCGACCTTTTAACCATTTCCAAGCAATTGGACGATTTAAATGAAACATTCAGGCGTAATTTTCATTCGAAATCGCATTGCTTTTTTAAATATTATTATAGATTAAATATTTGATTTGAATGTAAGACATTGATTTCATCTATTGCCTTTTTAACAAAATCTATATTTAAATTATCGACTAAAACCTTCGTCGGGAATTGCTCTATCCATGGGTGAAAACCGCATACAAATCGGTTCAGTAGATTTTGAGAAAATAAATCACGTCTTTTTACAGCATAGGTGGGTAAGCGAGAACTCAGACCCTCTTAACGACTACCGACGCCCATATACATCCGCATTATTGTTATGTGAATGCGTTGCCCTCCTTTCCTTATCCTCTTCAATAGGTCATCGGCTATTCACAAACATCACTAAACGCGACAGTGTAGCTGTCACCTTACCACAGTGTCACGTGCGCAGGAGATACATTCCCGGTCGTTCCGGTCTACTTCGCTTGCAATGCAGCACGACACTAATTCTTACTCATATGGACAGACAGCTATTGGGAATTTATTTTATAATAAGTATGGCTTTCTGAAATTGCTGCAATGTCGAGTTGGTCTCGCGCGACCGCTTTGGTACCGATCGCTCGCACAATAGCCCCGGAGCAATTTGATGGCTACGCTTGTCATATTTCGAATGGGTTGTAAGAGTCAAGCTTTTTTTACTGCTCTTTGCTGTACGACTCGAGCGTGGTCGTCGCGGTTTAGTGCAGTGACCCACTGGAGAGATGGGCTAAAGGAAGGCAACGCATCTGCTTAATATAGTATTGTATAAATTAAATAAGAATATTCTAGACTAACATTATATCTTAGTCTGCTAAATGCAATCCATTTGTTTGAAGTGTATAAACTTTAAGAGCTACTCAGTAGTGACATCTATTAAAGAAGTATCGAGCTGTAAAGGTAAGTTAAAATACTTTTTGAAACTTCGAGAATAGAGTCTCATCATTTCTTTTATAAAATGTTTTGAGTATTATAAAGCGGCGCCTTTCAATCCTGGATTTATTACAAAACTTACCCGCGATTTTGTCATTATATTTTTTTGTTGTTAAACGATTTAGGGTCTGGGGTATGAAGAACTTATGCCCAGTAAAACCGCAGCAGCTATATATAAACAACAACACCGGAACTTCCTACCTACCGGGGTAGATACGAGTAACTTAGGTAGGTAGGAAGATGCATGCATGAAGTGCATTTTGTTTTGTAGCATTAAATAAATTTTGAAACTATTCGATTGGCTACTAGAGTATGTTGTATCATGTTGACTGTTTGATATACATTCATATATAATTATGACGTCGAGGGTTTCAAGTTATTTTGTTAATAAACCTGCCGTGTGTATATAGAAAAAAAAACATGTTTCTTCTCTAAACATCTCATCCAGAAATATTATATTATATTGTAAATATTTGCTTTGGTTTATATTTGATTAAACTACTAGGTTTTGTAAATATTTCATTGTAAACAAATCATTTAACACATAACACCGGAGTAAACTTATGTTATGTTATATAGTGATGGCCACGTTTAGTGCGGGTTTTTAATTGCCAAATGGTCATGTACTATGGATAATATTCTCAATAATTTCAATTCATGATACGGATGTATGAATTACAAACAATATCCAAAAATAATGACCACCAGGTATCTCTCTAATTCTCTCTCTCTCTCGCTCTACCTCTCTTTTTCACTTTCTTTCTCTCCCTCACAAAATCTGCTGTCCCAGTTTTTGCGATGATAATACCATTTTGCAACACAGCAAACAGTGTCACTCACAAGATACCGTCACAACGTGACAGTTATGCCGTCCCATTTCGTACGCTTTGTGAGATTTCTGTGATCCGTTGTAATAGAGGAAAGAATTATACGGACACCTGTGGGCTTGTAAGCAAAAGGCACCGATTGCACTTTTGCCCCTTATGTTACTAAAGAAACTACAAAAATATTATCCATCAGATAATTCTTTGTTTCTTTCTCTCTCTGTCTCTCTCCGCCACATACTCATTTCCCTCAAAAGTACAATTCACGCGTGCTACTATAATATTAAAGACGCACAGTTACACAGCTCATAGCGTATCCGGCACATAAACAATGTATCACAAACATTTTGCAGCGCGTCAGTACACAGCCGAATTCCACTTACCCACACGTCGGCGAAGTTTACCTGCTAGAGCTGATTAATTAAACACTAATCCCCCTTAGGTCGGGGCTGAGGGGGCGAGGAGGTGAATTGTTGACGTGCCTATTAAATTTGTAATACCTTAGGAAAAACGTTGTGCATAGCGGGGAATATCATCAGCACTCTGATATAGCTTCTATGAATAGGATAGTACTTCACAATTCTACTATATTAATGAAGTGTTCTTATAATATGTATAGCAAAGGAACCATCTGAGCCTGTTAACGACTACTTACACCCATAGACATCCGCATCATTGTTGTCATGCGAATATTTTGCCCTTTTTCGAAGCTTCCGCCTATTTCGAGGCCACCGGCTACTCATGAACTGGATTATACCGTAGGTATATTTTAAGCCGGTCCAGGATGGATGTGAGTAGCAGGAGATCGGTCGTCTTGGCGGTCATTGAGAGAGGCCTATGTCTAGCAGTGGACCGATAACGGCTCACGTGATGATGATGATGATATAATATAATGTTTGATCGTTTAAGGTATTAAAAATTGGTCTCAAATCAACAATTTAAATCAGCACTGATCTTCTATTGGGGCAATTTGGCGAGATCACGAAACAGATGCACGTTTAGAAACACATAACAATAATCACAGAATACAAAGCGTACATAAAACACATATAACACTCACAGAACATTTATTAAAAATCCCAGGACACAAAAAGAGAAAAATATAGATATCCGGTTACATAATTAGATATTTTAATGCATGGCATGGCAAATGTATTGAAGAAGGAAACAAGGAAGCAGTAAAAAATAGAAAATGAAACATATTTTAACGAAGAGTATTATAATAAAAAAGAATTGTATAATATCGTAGACGAACAAGACATATTATGTATGGTAGGTTCCTTATAGCAAGACAATTAGATCATCCTTAATGAACAAAATTAATTTAGAAAGCGCTAGTGTTATGTTTATAAGTAATAATCTCCTCTGCTTTCTCGTGTTTATATTACAATAAATAATTTTAATCGTAGTCTAAATATATGATGGTTGCAGGCCTCTTATCAGCGGTGGAATATTATTCCAACATGTGGAGGCTGCAGAACGGAAACTGCCTTAGAATGACGCTGATCAATGCCGTTTTGTCGACAGTTGATTCGCACATTCACGAGAGACCCACGAACCCTCCACTACGATATCCACGTTAGCTTTTCGTGGAGGTATTTAGGTTATTTCAACAGCCCAAATAGATACATGCCAAGTGTAGCTTACGACGATGTGTCATTGTGAACAGTTGTTTTTGCGTACACGGTAGTGCCTGGCAGTGCAGCGTGCATTGCATCCGAACTAGACCAGTTCGACTGGAGCAGAGCCTCCCGCACACACGACACCGTTGCAAACTTACAGCAATACTGCCGCTTTCGTTTTTATAGGGGGGGGGGAACGTGAAAACGGAATCCTTTGACTTCTACCAACGCCAATAGACCGATGTCCATGGGCGTATAGTACTGATGCATTACTATTGTCATGCATCTGCATTTCCCTCATTTCCTGCTGCCCTTGAAGCGGCCACTGGCTACTCACTTATACGTCATGTGTTTGGCGTCATGTGTCAGTCTTTCCAGCTGAGCCAGCACAATTCAGCTAAACCATTAACCATGCGGATGGTGGGTGATGTTGCTAGTCCCCGAATGGCACTGATTTTTTCTTTTGTTCCCCTGCCTGAAAAATCACCTTACCGCTAAGCAGGGACCGGTACCACTTACCCTTAAATGGGTACTTGATTGGGTACTTCATAGACTTGTTTTCAAATACCCTATCAATCCGATAGTTAAATCGTCAACTTAGCCTGACTAAAGGCTAACCAGATCGACAGAGTTCATTCGGGTAAGCACTAACCGAATTCGAAAACCCTACTGTAGCTTACCGAATTGGGTTTTTTTTTATAGAATTAGAAAGAAATTATGCGCGGAAAAGATATAAATATAAGGTAAGCCTATCATAGTAAGTATTTATATTTTTGGTATATTTATGTAACTTATTGTATGTTATTGGGTATTTATTATAATAGTGTAAGCGCGTCTGGTACCATCAAAAAGTTACCTTTTCATTTATTTAAGGCTTCTCATAGGGTGTCTAGAGACACATACAAAAGTAGGTTTAGTCAAAAAAAGGGGTTTTCCGGTCCCTGCCGTTAAGAGACGCCTGGAGCTACTTAAAATATAAGTACATAGATAACCGCATCACCATTTCGTTGTTGCGGGCTGATTTGGGTCAGCATGAGGAGATACCTACTACCTTTTGATCAAATGATATCACTGTAAAGGTTTGACTATGCTGTCTCGCTTTTTGCGGATTCCAAGTGCCGTATGACCCACAAGAGGAATGGGACAACGGAAAACGCATGTGCATAGCGCTATTTGTTTATACTAGTATGTATCGATAATCACCAAAGCGTAGCTGGTCCCCTATACTTTATAAAACAGAAAAAATTGCATTGTCTACTATCCCAACGGTTCAACCTCTGACAAACTCAAAAACCCACAGAGCACTGTCAATAGGTGACTTACTTTCTCGGTCGCTCCAGTAAATCTGTATTGTAAATGTATCTTGATTAAAATACATGCATCTAAATTGTCTTAATTCAAGAACACACACATTGACTTAATTTGATTTGGAGGTCGTTTCAATTCCATGTTCATATCTTTATTGTGGCTCTTCAATCAGTTGCGCTTATAGGCACCTAACCCACGCAATTGGCACCATCAACGATAACAATTGGCATCATCAATGCTAACAATACTATCAGTGGGTGTATCGTACTACTGTTATAATATAAAGCGTCAAACGAGAAATTAGTTTTTTTTTTTAATGTATGTTTTTCTTAGCAATTTCCATACGTCCTTGCTGGACTAGCATTAAAGTGTTTAAGTACAGACTGGCGTATTTTAGCGAGTTTGATTATTAGAATTAATAAAAACGAGTGAGCCTTTGGATAACCATCAACACCCATAAACATCCGCACAGAGGATGCGCAGATGCGCCCTTGGTCCTAGGCGGAGGGCAGGACCTCAGGTAAGTGCATCAGTAATCATCCTTCCAAAAAATAACCAATAGTGCAGAATATAACGGGAGGAAATCAGGCACTGGCCTATCTTTACGTGCATCTCTATGAGTTACAATATGAGGACAACAAAGAATTGCATTGTTTTTTTGGCGCTTTTTGACACTCTGGCGGCCAGGGCTCCAACCCGGAACAATATGCTTTGCTCTATAATCTACACCTACGAGACATAGGCTGGTGAGATTAAATCTATTTTGTGTAGCAATTTATTTTTCTAAATAAACACAGGTATAATCATCTGCAAGGCTTTCTGCTCAAAGACACTTATATAAATATCAGCTTCTCTTTTAGGCTGTCTGTCTATAGCTTGAACTTGTTCCATAAACTGATTTCTGCATATTAATTTGGGCCAATCTAAGCGATTAAATTCTTGATGAGCCTAGGCGACATAGTAGCCTATGAGCTTATCGGTTGAATGTATATTATCTACAAGCACGCTAACATGAACATTAACAATGAAGATTGGTTTACAATCAACAAAATAAAACTTTGAAACATAACTAATCAATATTCAACAGCACTTGACAAGGACGGATTTATATTTGCTGTTGTTCGATGCCGTCCTAGGCCTATATAGGGCGGCTGTTTTTGGTTCATACATAACATTTCTTTTGTTCCTAAAAAATATTCTTGAAAATGTATAGTTCTACGATGTACGACGCCCATAAAAACGTACAGCCATCAGGTCATCGTGCCTCAGCATCAGAGACCTTTGGAGAAATCCGCAACTGATTGGACATCAATATATTTTGTTCAATCAATAAGTATGATTCTCGGGTAGGGCCGAAATTGTAAGTATAATTTTTTTAAGTACCATTACTTATATTACTTATACAAACTATATAATTTTAGCATTCCCTGCTTATAAAATTTAAAAAGTGCTATAAAAGCAAGAACTCTTGTAGCTTCTTCATAAAAACTGAAGTATATTGACAAGATTACAATAGAGTATAGGATCAAGTCACAAAAACATTCAAGGCATTTTATGTGACGTTAATTTCGGTAACAATTAGTGTTACAAGAAAAGTAAAATGATAAAAGTTAAAATATATAAATGTAACTTATACTAGACATGGATCAGATAATCAGCTAGTTGAAGTGGTAATGGGCAGGCCACATTATTCGCAAAGCCGATAACCGTTGGGGAAGAAAGGTTCTCGACTGGCGGCCCGCACCGGAACACGGACCGGGACGGGACGATGGACCCGCCACCTTAACCAAGCCGTCAACTTGGTTAAAGTGGCGGGAGTCGCTAGATGCAAGTGGCGCTCTGTGAGGGAGGCGTGGACGTAGGTCCAGCAGTGGACGTCGTCCGGCTGCTGATGATGATGTTGAACTTATACTGGATAGTACTTATACTTATACTGAGTAACGCTATAAGGATCTGCACCACCAGAGAATGCGTCCAATGGTGTATGTTGCAAATAGAAGTTCTATAGCTTCCAACAAGCGACACAAATTTTTAACACACGATAACATTGTTATTGGAAATTGTTTTATCGTTTTTATATATTATAAATTGAAAGCAGTAAATTAAAGGTACACAGTATGAATCGTTTCCTCATGTAATAAAACTAAACATATATACTTTTAATTTTAAATGTTACCATTGTCAAATTTAAATGTTATTATAGTTTAGACCATAGTAAACTAAAAATACTGTTACATATTAAAGAAAATTCTGGAAAGCGCCATCTGTGATAGGTAAACGAGACTATGATAAGCACAAGCGTAGTTTAATATCATACGGTAATAGACGAGAACCATATGAACGGCGACCCCAGCGCCACGCCTAGCGGATTTCTTACCAAACTACTTACAAGTGCGCCGCCAGTTGTATACACAAGTTCTGAAGTCCGGTGAACTTACCTGTAATAAATAAAAATAAAATTGTTAGTAAAATTCTGTAATGAACATTTTTATATAATAATAAACATAATGTAATTGGCAAACATAATTATTAATTACTTGTGTTATAAGTTTGATTGCTTTGTATTAGTATAAATGTGTAATATCTGCTCGCTGTCCTGCGGTATCTCTATTCTAAGGAAAGTTTCGCAAGCTTTTAATGAGAAAATAGCATAACTATAACATACTCGAAATTTATTATTAAAATGGGGTTAGAAAGAATTATAAAATAATTACGAGTATTAATTGAAAGTGGCCGTTTCTCTACAACATATTAGTAAAAATTACGAGCAATGCTACATACCAATCAGTCTCTTCTGAATCCCATGGCCTGCTCGATTTTGTCTTCCCTTGGAGTGTACAATCTAAATAACTACACATGCCAAAATAAATTGCATAGCAGTGGTATTGTAGCGAAATTGTTCCGGGACAGATTATAAACGATTGTTTTCAATATTCTATCTATCGAATCAGCTACCGGAGATAGAACTTTGACGCATGTTCCATACGAAATATGTGAAAATTCTATTTTCAGTAACCAAACTCAGCGGTAGTCAGAATATTAAGACCGTTAGAACTAACCTAACTAGTGAGAACTATGTCGACTTCTCGCTCATCCTCAACCAAGCAGAATCAAGATCAACTATAGAAGAGCAACGCATTTTTATATATAATACAAAAACAGATAGTCAGGGTCGTGTAGTAGGGACCCGACCTGTCACCGAGGCGATCCTGTTGTCAAAAGATTAGAGGTAACCTCATGCCCTTAAGGCCATGCTGTATTGCAACGGAATTAGGCCGAACGAGGAGGTACCTCTCGTTCACATGTTACCGGCGAATAGTGACACCGTCGCTGTCGCGTATCGTGCGTATTTTGAGTAACCGGTGTCCTATTGGATAGAAGGAGAACGAAATCCATAACTACTATGAAGAATTTTATGGGCGTTGATAGTTATCAAAAGACTCTGACTTCAGGTCTTTCCCCCTGCAATATAATTAAAATGACGGCTGAGGACTTCTGTGAGTTATCAGTGTCATGGTACTCTTCCATTAGGGAGTTCAGAATCCCCACACCTGACTGGTTTTTGTTTTAATCGTGTAAAAAAACTGTAAAGCCTTGACATATACGCGCCGGTGTTAACCATAAACTGAACTCGACGTTTTTATTGGAACTTTCCGCGTTAATAACAAAAAATTGACAAACATTTGAATAATAGTGACCATTTAAATAAATGGACAAACTAAAAGGTTCTCGAGTGCCGTCGATTAATATTCAAGTAACAGGCGTCCGGTCGAGTCGCTCTGTCAGCCGTGCCCATCAAATATTTACACTTTTATTTTGGCCAGTGTACATAATATTACAACGCTCAACGCGACGAAAAACATACTACCTGAATTTTTAATTTACCAAACGAATTTCACCGCGTCTACTCTTGGCAGCACTTGAGTTGGGATGTTTATGCAAGTAATTAGGCAAATTAATACGCTTTTACTATCATTTTTAAAGGATAGGGTACACGTACAGGTTGGTGAGTACAGTCGCCCACTGACATCAACAACATCCGAGGTCTGCTGGCGCATTGCCGGCGTTCGAAGTGTGAATAGGTAGAAAAACTGCAAAGGATAGCATCTGGTTCTAGAGACATGTTGTGTGAGGTAAGAAATTTTGTACGACTAAAGAAGAGGTGAATGAGCAGCCGGATGAGCAGTTAACAAATTACCATAGATAGTTGAGTGTGATATTCAGAAACCTTTAGTCAATGTTACTGGGAGGTGTAGACCAAATCCTAGTATTTTACGACCCATTGGCTCAGTTAATAACGTAGCGGTTTATTCTGCATGTAACACCAACGATTTTGTGTTGTTGTGTGTGTGCTGCAATCTCGCCCAGGTCATGGCCGTTTCTATGTGTATAACATGTATTTCTATAATAAAAATATTAAAACTATAATATTTCTCTAATTTATAGAAAAATAATAAATTACAATACAACTATTTTTACGGATTTTATCACGGTTTATTCAATTATTTAACTAGCCCGACGGTTCAGAAGCAGAAAGTCACGGGTGGACTGAGATAGCATATGTCCTGATGTCACAAATTGTTAAATGTAAATAATTTTAAATATATTTCCGTTCTTCTAGTACGTGTAACACAAGACCTGAAGGTACTTAGTATGGGGCTATGTTAAAGTAGTGTGAATAGTTCACATAAAAGAGTCAAATGTCTGTCTGACTATTCTCCTGTATTTTAAATAAATTATTATTTTATTTCACTTCAAATTATATAAGTAAATTAGGTATCTTTTTAGACATTGATATTAACTATTCACGACCTGAAGTCTAGTTGTTTAGAGTGCAAAATTTATGTGAGATACATTTAGTTTTAAAGATATTCGTGTTTTCGACGTTTCAATTATTTTGTTGTCGATTGAAAGTTGCAGTACCATACCAGAGGGCCCTGGTTGTGCCAGCCTAATTCGGCGGCAAGACATCATGGCACCCATTGCCTATTAATTTCATAACAATTTGGTAGCAAAAAGTAAATTTTGTAAATGCTATAAGATTACTTATGTCATTATTTTTGGTCTGGTAGTTTTTAAGAACTTGCTAGAACGCGAGCGGTTCAATTTTGCTGTAATGTGTTTTAGTGAAGAACGTGATTACATTTCACGTTATGTTGGAAAAATTAACTTTTTAAATTAAAAAAAAAAGTGTGATTTATATGCCTGGTGGATACTTCCCCAAACAGGGTCACCGGTGGCTGATTGGTGGGAGGAGGAAAGGAGGGCAACACGTCTGCATAATTATAAATCGAATGATTATGGGCGTCGGTAGTCATCAAAGGTAGCGATTTCTCGTTTGTCCCCTAATATTCCACGACAAAATTACAAAGAAGGATACATCACACATCGTGAAAGGTCTGGTATTTTCTGTAGCTTAAGGGGTAAGCGAATATTTTTGCCGACAATCGCTATCTACAGATATCCACATAATCATCGGTGACGGTGATCGGTGGCAGATTTGTTATCCTCTTTCAGCTTCTCAACCTATCGTTAGCCTTTTGTTTTACTTTTTCGGAGGGATCAACTACTACTGGCGATGCTGTTACCTTGACCCCTACAGCCGATGTCTAGTCCGACAGACTAGCGAATACTTTTGCGTCTTCAAGTTTAGGGAGACGAAATGGGAGCGGAACACCATCTTATCCCGCAGATGAAAAGAGATATAGCGGGTTGTTTCTCAGGGTAGCGTCAATTCACCATGTGTACTAAGCAATTATACAATTATATTTTTGCTAATTAAACATTTTATAAAAAAATATATCTGTCATCTTTGACTGCAAGGCAAAATGTGTGCTGTGTGCCGAGGAAATGTCACCCTTTTTCCTTTTCGCGATGTTGAGGTCGGATATATTTGGCATCCCCAAATGATAATTAAATAGTTTTTTGTCTCCGGACGGCAGCCTATATTTTCCTGAGAGGCACGAACAATTATTTATATTTCATAAACGAAGGTAAGTTCATGATTTCTTGCCTACGCCATGTTTCATATCATAATAATCGAAAAATCTTCGTTAATGTTAAAATCTCGTAATTCTCTTATGTGTGCATTTTGATATGGTTATTTACATGATCTGTATGGCTATTAATTTGATAGAAGCTACAAAAAATACCACTCCTTTCACGATTTGTTCCAGTGAGTTACCACACAAACACTGTACGCTGGACGAAAGAGTTAATATTTTATGTGTGCACAGCCGACGCTTGCGTGCCGGCTACCCAAATAATCTGTTTGACCTAACAATATGCACCGCTTGTGCTGCACTTGCGAAAGTGCACTTAAATAGTAAACAAGCCAATATTTATACAATAGCCGACTGGAGATTTTGAAGTAAAACCGCTTTGTGCACGCGTGTCTTGGGGAATAAGCTGGTGAATGCGTGATGAGATCGTTGCGAAAACGAGGCTGAGTTGAGGGGGTGATATAAGTCAATGAAGATGGT
>JAFELO010000309.1:56495-69095 GCA_017140195.1 Eumaeus atala
ACCTAAGTTAGTATTATCTAATGGGTGTTTTATCACTTGTATTTTTTGTAGCAAAGCAGGTAAGTACAGCCAGATCACCTAATTTTGTGCTGACACTGAAGAAAGGAAAAGATTTGAAGAGATTGCTGTTTTGCATCTTAATTTGGCCAGCACGGTCGGCTAAGCTCACATAACAGGTTGGTGGCCGCTCAGAAAATGGGGAACAATAAGATTACTTCGCATCAATCTCTGTGGTTTGTGAGTTTCTTGTCGTCACCATTATCACTGGTGAAGGGATGGATAGAAGATCCCCCCCCCTCTCCTACCCTCTACATGACCTAATAACTTTTAGTTGAATATCTATGGGTGTCAGTATTCATAGAAAGGACCCAACTGCTCGCCTACATTGTTATTATATAGTATTACTAGTTGACCCGCTCACGCTTTGCTATGGCTGTTAGGATCAATATAAAATATATTTTAAGTTGAACCAAATAAAATTAAATTGAAAAAGAAATTGCATACGACAAATTGATTTGATCCGTATGCTTACTATATTTATTAAACGGGCTCCTACTCCATTGAAATGATCGCTGGGAGTCCCCGGCAAAGGCTAAAATCATCTTGGGTTATGATAAAGAATGTAATCGGAAGTAGATGCAGCAGTAATTAATTCCAATATCCCTCCCTAAACAAAACGGAATCACTACAAGATTGCAATGACGTATACAATGATATTTTTCTATATATAACAAAATAGCATCTTGTTCACGTTATTTAGTAATGAATCGATGAAACGTAAAATGTCTCCATTGTCACAGACTCCGGACGCCAGAGGAAATTTCCTCTGTATTATGTATAAACCGGCGTCCATCTCTATGAACGCCAAAACAATCCATAACCGGTCGTTCGGTAGTCTGGCGTTTACAAATTTATTGTATCGGAAACGAAACGAAATATCGAACGGAAATATCGAACGGAAATATCAACGGAGAAATTTTGACGTACCTGATAGAGTATTAAAATAACAATACCACCCGCGCTTGCTGGATTTCAACAGCTATCCATAAAACATAGATTTTAGTAGAAAATAATTTTAAAAATGATACAAAGCAACCGAAACGTTGATAAAGTATTTTAATTTACCTTAAGAAGACTGAATGTCTTCCAATAACATCCATCCCTATTGTATCATTACATTCAATTAGAAGGACATTTAAGTCATAATCATAACAAATAATTGTGTCGAGGATTTTAAGGGAAGGGACCCAAAGCAAGTGTACTTTGATACGAGTATAAGCTAATTTTCAAAATTTATAAAACATCAAATTCATCTACAGGCAATGATTGTCCGACATAGTTCCAACATTTTTAGCTTAGATCATTTGTAGTCCGCTGACTTTTTAATTTACATCTTCATATAATATTACAAAGACGGATCGCATATCTTTCATAATAATCGTCAGCTTAGCATATGAAACATATGTACTCAGTTTTATCATGTGAAAACAATGTTCTAAAGCGTCTAAGCGTCACGACGCGTACGCGTTCGTATGCACTTCGGTAATGCATCACAAAAGTTAATACCCCGTCACTGGCAACATAGCGGTTCAAACGGTTCAGATGTAATATGGCAAATCTGGCGCTGACGTTAGTTGCATTATTTATGAACCTGTACTGTTATAACTTTGATATAGTCTGACCACAGGGCTCTCATAGCTTTTTTATTGCGTTGCAGGCAAAGTAGTGTAAGAAAATGATTAATATATAACTACTGTGTTGCAGGCAAAGTAGTGTAAGAAAATGATTAATATATAACTACTGTGTTGAAGGCAAAGTAGTGTAAGAAAATGATTAATATATAACTACTGTGTTGCAGGCAAATTAGTGTAAGAAAATGATTAATATATAACTACTGTGTTGCAGGCGAAGTAGTGAAGAAAATGAATAGTATATAACTATTGTAATGTGTTCAGTAAGAGGTAGTGCAATAAAGTAACCGGATTGTTGTCGTGTTTCGTGCAGTTTGTGAGTACCGATAAGCATCGGAGGGGACGACGTAAAGAGGGTGGTGCATCTGCATTACAATGGTATGGATGTTAATGGGTGTCACTAGTGAGTCACATGGCTTCAATTAACCCCCGCTCCCCCTATACTATAACATAAATAACCCCCAAAATATAATATGATGAATTAGAAATAAGTGACGCGTATTCTTTTATAGTATAGGGAAGAGGGAGGTTGTAAACGTAGCCCTTTTTTATCCTCCGTCACTTCATGAGCCGCAGGCTAATCACTAACCGCACGAAATGCAACAGGCGATGGTTGCAATGCAACAATGACAATGCAAACTTTATAAATGTTCACGCGTTATGAAATGAAATGGGCAGACTAGATCGATACTTTCAGGAAGAAGGAGTGCCATGCTGCGTAAGAGGTGGTGCTATGCATGGTGCATGACACTACATCCTCCTATGTAACGGATTTGGGCCGGCACGACCGGGGAGGTACACCTCGCTCACATAATACCGCCGTAAAGTGACATCTTCAGTGTCGCGTTTGGTGCGGTTTGCCCATTGGGGGTGGGGCATCAGTATAGCAATTATGTTGATGTTCATGGGCGTGGGTAGTCGTAAAAAGGCCCCAATGTCTCGTTTGCCCCCCCCCCTTCTATAAAAAAAATTAACATTCTTTAGAAAAGGATAATTCTAGGTTTTACTTAGCGGGCAATATATAAACGCGCAACCGTCATACCTTTTCTGTGACCCACTGAAATGTGACGGATGTTACCCGTCGCCAAGAAGGATCCGCAGATCTGTCAGAATGGCACACCTAAGATCATACACTTCTTTCGTTTCATCGACATTCATATACAGAGTGAAAGGTAGTGCCATGCTGCACTGCAGCGGACTGCACCGGGTCGGCCTGAACGGGAGGTACCCCACGGTCACATATACCGCCGTAATGTGACAGCTTCGTTTTAGCGTGTCGTAAGTTATGTGAGTAGCTAGTGGCCTGTTTGAGAGGATAATAAAGGGAAGACAACGCATCTGCAAATTGATTATGTGGATGTTTATGGGCATCGTTAGTCTCAACAAGGCTCCGATTGCTCGTATTCTTGATTCTTCATTTTCTTGTGCATCCTCCGTCCGAGAGCTCTGATCCTGAATTACTATGAATACTCCGTCCTCTCATCCGAATGACCGTTGCTCTGACGATTTTCTTCTACATCCTAGATTATTTCATCCTCTTTATATCTAACATGTTATAGCGCACTAAGTACTCCAATCATAAATCATTCAATCATACCAATTAATACCAGTGGACATTCCGTCGTAACGTATAATTAATTACCTAAGTGTTCGATTATTTTGGCTGATTACACATACTATAACTATATTACGAGAACCAAGTATAAGTGTTAACAAGTATATTATGATGATCTTTGAACGATAAATGATATCAGCCTCCAATAGTATCATTACTCGACAGCCATTCCCGGCTGTAAACTGCAGCAGTTTATAGGCTTGGCACGACTGGCTGACAATTACTACCGTCTTACAGCTTGGGAAACAATTTTTATGTCGATGTTGTATCTAATATTTAGTATGATGATGTTCGTGAGCGCGGTATTCATTGTGATTTTATTTGTGTACCATCGACAGATGTACTCTTTATAAGTTACGACCTTAGACCAGAACATAGACTCCTATTAATGGAATTTATCTACAGTCTATTCATATTATAAAACAAAGTCACAAAAATTAAAAAAAAAAAAGATATGGTGAGTGGTGATGATGGATTTTCTTCAAATCTACGGAATGGATTCTCATGCGGTTTTCACATATGGAAAGAACGATTCTCGGGGAAGGGTTCAATGTATAATTACAGGAATTTTCATTCATGGGCAAAGCCGGCGCGGACCGATAGTGCCGCCGCACCCGTCCAGATTGAATCTGTTACCTACTTCTGGTAGATCAGCATCTCCGTCTGAAAATTGACCATACATAAATCAAGAACCAATCTACGATTGCCCATAAATAAGATATTATGTATTTAAAGAAGAGGACAAAAAGTTTCCAACCATTATTCAAAGCTTGTCGCTGCAATAGGACTTAGTAGCCTTAGGTGAATTCAAACCTTGAGCGAAGCCAAATGAGCCGGGCGCTGCTTTTTATACCCCTCTCATAAGAAGAGACTAAAGAGCATTAGAAGAATGTATTTTGCGCATGGAGTAAGGATAGTAAATCCACCCCGTTTCCGGTCCGTGTGTCGAAGTTGGTGCGGTTGTCGTGTGGGACAGGGTAACCGCTCTGAAGATTTGACGTCTGTTGTTGAGGGTACGAGCCCTCGACGGCTCATACGGCATCAAACGCAGCACTGATTGCAAGTACTCGGGGCGGTTTTAGTGGGCATACGGCTCTATAATGTGCCACGAGCCGCACACACAACCTGAATCAAGCCAGGGCAGGTGATAGCGCTTAAATTCATTTCCCCACGTCACCGAAAAAGAAACCGCCAAAAAACTCTTTTTGTTTTCCATTTTGTAAGAAAAATATATTATTCGTTGTTTAGTTTTATATATTTCAAAATTCAAATAATAACGTCACTACAGAGTCATATGAATATCAAATCAAGTAACAATTATTATTCTAGTGCATTGCATTCACGTTATATCATTTTTCATGTATTCCCAGATGTTTATTTTAACACACGTATGAGCATGAAAATCGTTTCCGTTATAACAATTAATCATCGCACCTACATACTACAAATTTAATTTAGCTTACATTGTCAGAAGGCTAGCGTTTAGTGTTAGGTACATTGTCAAGAGGCTAGCTAGCGTTTGTTCTGTCACAGTGGGTACTGAGGAGATGAAAATAAACTTTTATGTTTGCGTCAACAGAAACCAGTTATGATGTAAACGAGTCGTTGGAATATAGTTAAATCTCAACCTTGTTATGAATATTATTCTAAATAGTTAGATTGATTTAAGACCGCTAGTAAATCGTGTAAAATTTAAATCAGCAAAGTAATCCTTGTGATGTTTTATATAAGCGTAGCGTTATTATATTATGCCATTTCCCAAGCCAAGTCCCATTATTGGGTAAAGTTCTCCTCCCATTTTTCCTCTTTTCTCTGTCCTGTCACTCCAAGCAGGCCACAAAGTGGCAATTTTTGCCCAGGACTGAATTTACTAAACAACAAAATTTAGTTTAGAAGTCAAATAAAATAAATAAAGCTTTTAGGTACCTATTGCTCCTGAAGATATCAGTAATTACCTACTGCGTCTCTCTATGAACATATAAAAGGAGTAGAGGAAGCTTTACATAAATATAAACCGAATGAGTGAAATAAATGATGTTGGAGACTTTCTTCATATATATCTGCTACCATCACCCCGCGGTTCCCCCGCGTAAAGTCGTAGCTATGACCTTATCAGATATAGCCTTCCCCAATAAATGAACTATTGAAAACAAAAGTAATTTCTCAATTAGAGCCAGTAGTTTTTGAGATTGGCACGTTCGAATAAACAAACGCTTCAGCTTTACAATATTGGTATAGATGGACGTAGCATCTGCACATGATCTGTCATCATCATGTGACACAAATACTAGTTGGCCTCATATGTAATCAGTAACAAAACATAAATATTCTGATATAGTCGTTATAAATATACATAATGAAGATTCAATACTCGGAACGGCGTGGGGCCGATCCAAGCGTCGCCATTAGGAAGTGGCGTCAGGAACCCTCGGAATGTTCTGCTGCCTTCACACGTTCATTGAACTTGCAAGTTTGTGCAATTCATTTTTTTTCCCACTATCATTTGTGCGCCGACTTGTAATATTCGTATGGGTCACACGAATTCGTTTTATCTCACTAATATTATTTATGCGTAACTTTGTCTTAGATGTATGTTACTCAATCACGTCAAAACTACTGGATGGATTTTGATGAACCTCGTGTGGTTTCATGTGAAGACCACGTGGACTAAGTCCTAGACAACAACTAATTATGCATGAAACGTTTGCAATAATATAGTTGGGTTTTACACTCCGCACGTACGTATATGTGTATATATATATATATACAGTGTAAAATTCCGGGCCCGGACCGGCATTGTACTATAATAAGCTGTACTATACTAGCGGTCCAGGCCCAGATTGCTTGTTTAAGAAACTATTTTTAAAATCCTCAGTACATTCACTGAATGAAAATTGGTCCAGTCGTCCTAGAGCCCACAGTACCTCGTTCAAATAGACAGACGGAAAGTTGACAAATTGTTGGTGATTTGTTAAAATGTTTGAAATCACTGCAAGACACCTGCCTTTATTTGTATGTAGGTATAAGATCGTGACAAAATTGTGAATATGGACATGAATATAAAATCACAATGTAGGCATTTGTGTATTTCTAAGAAAGTTGTGTTATGTACTACTATGATTGACAACTACCGCTCCGAGGATAGTTCAAGAATCATAAGAATTACACAAGAAAAGAAACTGCTTTCCTTCAGACTCCGCGAGCTCGCTAATTTAATAGTTTACAAAGTACCTCGTCTTTATATTGGGCTCCTGATATCACGGCCAATATCTGCACTATAAACTTCAGAATATTCCAACTTACGAAGTTTGAAATAGTTCGGAATTGGTACAAAGGTTAAAAGTGGGTTAACTCGAGTTCCAACTTGTGTTTACTTTAATAACTTTAAAGATTTTTAAGACTTGTGCAAAACAAAAAAGGAAAGGAGAAATGGAATGACATTCTTCTAACATACTTTTTACTTCGAAAGGAAAGAGTAACCTTTGAAGGATGACATTGCTTTAAATGCGCGTGGCGGGGTTAAACTGAGGTTCATATCTAACACTCAGGTGTGCAATTATTTACAGCACGTGAAATCATACTTCTAAGTTCAGTACATCAATAGACACAGATATTCATGATATTTTTTTAAAAATAATATAGAAGGACAAACGTGATGGCAAAATTATGCTGCGGCGTTGCCCTCCTTTTTATCTCCCCCATATGGGACATTTTTTCGATAATGACTCGATAATAAAGAGTTATAAATTAGCTAGGTTCCCGTGATTGTGTGTATGTTTGAAACAAAACGGCCGGAATTAATTTCCAAGTAATCTTAATTTACAGTCAGATGTTACTTAATTTTGGTTTAGTTTTACAAATTGTAATGTAGGTTACGGACTGTTCTATTAGAATAGTGTTAGTGTGGATACTAAATATATAATAAATTCTGATTAATCAATACTCATATAATAAAGCGAAAGATATTTGTTTCTTTGAGACAATTTGAAAAAGTAATTGTGTATTTGTATTCTTGTATAATAGCTACATTCACGCGGATAGATATAAGCTGTAAAACATTACGAGCAGTGGTACGCGTGTGAAACCACGAGGCGTTGCTAGTTTATTCATAACATATAAAAACAACACTGTAAAGGCAGCACAAGGAAGTTATTTGATAAAAAAAGAAGCTCACAAAGAAATCACTTGACCCGAGGTGAAAATGTCCAATGGATCGAAAAGTGAAGATTTGGGAGGGCTCGCTTCATACGTTTTTATATTTTATTTGCAGTAACTCGCTGTAATGTAAGTCCGGTATTCATTTGAGTTTTTTGTAGAAGATTTACGTAATTGTAATGTTCATGATAATGGGAGACAAAAAGTATTTACATACGATGACATAAAACAATTACTTTAGTAAAAATATATCTTCTGATTATTATTTGGTTTTTTATAATGTAAGGGAAACGAGCAGTTAATATTAATAACCTTTGGTGACTAGCGATGCATATGAAAATCCACACAGTCAGATGTCACGAAGATGTCTTTATGTTATACTCGGGGTTCATTAAAATAGAAGAAATGTAAGTATCAAATATTCAGCATTTAGCTACTAGAGGTTGGTCATAGTGTTCAAGTAAGCCCCACCATGGTCCGAGCCTTGTCGTGGTGGTGGGGCTTAGTAGCCTGGGGTGAACCCAGGTGAACCAATTGAACCAAGGGGAATCTTCACATCTTGGTTGATCTTTCTTGTAAGAAGAGGGGGCTAAAGATCAGGTGGAGTAATCGCTCTCGGTACCCCTCATTTAAGAAAAGAGGACTTAAGAGCAACAGAAGGAGGCGCTTCTGCGCACGGAGCAAGGGGCGAGGGTGGGAACCTCACCCGTTGCACTGTACCAAGGTCGGTGGGGTTGCCCTGTAGTGCGGGGCAACACCATATGTGGAGGTGGAGTTGGTCCCTTAGGGGGCTGACTAGCCGTCGAGGTGCCCTGATAATTCGTTGTTCCGGGGCACCTCACCGAGGGCGGCACTGATGGCACTCGCGGGGAAAAGGATCAAGCTTAACTTGTAAGAATTTATTTAGAAAAATATCAAGAGAGATTCATAGGTAGAGTCTCAAAACCGTGTGTATAAAAAGATCTTGTATTTCTGTAAAAGAATGCTTGCTAGATTCTGTTACAGACAAATACAATGTGAAACAAAATAAAAGTTCGTAAAAATAAAGGTTTATTAATCCATTAAAGTAATAATTCTAACTAACAATAAAATTGTAGAATCACGTCACTCATTCTGGAACCCAGCAAACATGTATCATCCGTTGACAGGATACCGCGAGCAGATACAGATGTAAATGTTGTGATCTAGTTCCGTTACAGCCGTGGAATTATTTTTCATTGTTGGCATACGCTTGGCCGTCGCCCAACTTCGCTTTTACGATTATCCAGATTTTATAGTTTCCTCAATATAAACTCTGACGTTGTTAGCGCATGGGAATGTATACACATTGAAATATAAAGATTAGATTTTTGGTGACACCCAGTCCTCTAGGATACGTAAGATAAAACGTATATCCTCACCATGGTTCATTCATTCAAGCTTTGTCGTAGCGGCAGGGCTCAGAAGTCTAGGGTGAATACTTTGGGCGAAGCCGCTTGAACCAAAAGGTTGCTATTTGTAACCACCATATTTTTGCAGGATATTAAAGAGCATAAGGAGGAGATGCGTTTGCACACGGGGCAAGGGGAGAAAAGGTAAACCTCATCCCATTGTACAGTGCCTAAGATGGTGGGGTTGCTCTGTGGTGTGGCGGATGTCCCATAGAGCCTGACTAGTCGTGGAGTTGCACTGATAGTTTATATTTCCGGGGCACCTTACCATTTTTTATTTTTATTCCGGCGGCTTTGATGGCACTCGCTGTAGTTTTAATTGATATTTGGCGCTGTAATAAGTCGCGAGCCCCACAAGCCACTGGAGACCACCCAGAGCCGGTGATGATGCGTAAATTGTTTCCTCGCGTCTCATAAAAAAATCTGATCAAGCATATACCATGTAACAAGGAGGATTAAGTTATTGTTAAGGTTCCTAGTCGGCACGATAATACTTAGGATCGTAACTGTGACATATAACATGATAGTAATACGATTTTGTATATACTATTGTGGAGGTTCCAATACAAAGTAATGATTAGAAAAAAAAAAAACTTTCTATTTAAAAAAAAAGCTTATTTAAATAGAAATACAAGAGGACGTCAGACGTTTCAGGTCATGATTGATGCTATTGAAACGTCAGGCTAGTTAAATAATTAAGTAATCCGCGATAAAATTTTAGTAAAGAGTAACATTCGCGTAAAGTTAAGACATTAGTAGTTATCGTACTAAACATCCCCTCAATGTCCAATACGTTCAAATATTATGCAAGAACTTAAAAGATTTAGGATATCAAAGGAACGGTTGCTTAATGATGTGTACAGGCCACTTGCACATACAGCTGTACATATTACTAGTGACTGTTAACTGCGTTTTGCAATCTTTCCATTGTACCTTTTCTACAGGAAAAAAAACAATAGTTTTGAAAACAACATACGCTCATTAACACTTTCTTTAAGAAGTTATGTCAAGCTGCAGCGCACCTAAACTGTGCTGGCGCTGATGAGGAAATAACCTCTCGCTCACGTAATATTGTCATAAGGTGATAGCTATACTGTCGCATTTCATGCGGTGTGTGAGTTTCCGGTAGCCCATGAAAGGGGAATGTTGAAGAAGGGCAATGCTTCTGAATAATCTCTACGCGGATCTTCGTGGACGTCGGTAGTCTCAATCGTCCCTGACTGCTCGTTTGCCTCCAAATTATTAGGGCAAAGACCCTAAGACGCTTAAATGATTGTTTTTTTTTCTAATTATTTTTTCTCTCATTGTTTTATTATGTTATAGTTTCAACCAGAGCAACGCGGCCAGCAACCTCTCTCTACTTGGATCCGAGTCCCACAAAAATCTTATAGTGAGGACTCGTAAACTGTGTTTTCACAGTTTTACATTGTATATGTGTCCCTTCCTTAATTTGTTTCGCCATCTTCTGGCCCTTGCCTACTAAAAAGGTGACCTACATTCTAAACAAAGCAAGGTCTTCTGAGAGCAGGCTCTCAATGAAGAAAAATTCATAAACCACTTATAAATACACATTTTTATATCCGCTATACATTCCTTGTGTAAATTGTGTGTTGTTGCTTAGGACGTAATGTTGACCGATTGCTACAAACTAACGTCTATTATTATATTTGTTTACATTGTTCTTCATAGGTAGCGAGGAATTTGGCTCGTTAACGACATAAAGCGCAGTGATAGAACCACTTACAAAGTTTCCATGGCTTTAATATCTACAGTAAAACTCCGTTAAATGTTTATTAGGATAATTCAAGTAATATAAAGCAGTCTTTTATAGTTCGACGTTTAGGAATGCGTTTAGGATGTTGGGATCAAAAATATTTTAGCACAAGCAAGGGAGCACTCGGTGATTTTTGGTTCCTAGTGGGGCCCCTCCGTGCCCTCCTCCTCTCCCCCCTCCAACAAGACATCGGAAACTTACAAACCGCACAAAACGCAGCAACAGCAACAGCTTAGATATCACTTCAAAACGGTATTATATAAGGGAAGATTAAGGCAATCGTGCCACCCAAATTGGCTGCGATGTACCATGACACCTAGCTATTATAAAAACTTTCCGTTCTTTCAATGAACTACGATACAAACTTTTACTTCTATCGTTCAAATAATATATTTGAGCGATAGAAGTATATACCGTTTAAGAAGAACTATTTGTGGAAAAAAATGTATTTTAATTAACATTTTAGGTGCCGTATATATATACACCTCAGTATTAACTATGTAACTTATTATATTTTATTTTATAGTATATTATCTCCTCCACCCCCCCCCCCCATTGAAGGGGAATGTGATAGGAGTACAACGTATCTGCATGACAATAATGCGAATGTGTATGGGCGTCGGTAGTCGTCATAAGGCTCAGATCACTCGTTTGCTCCCAAAAATAATAAAAAATAAGTAATTAATGCTCCCTACATTATCATCATCATTATCAACCTTATAAGTCCACTGCTGGACACAGGCCTCTCTCACGATGAACGCCAAGACGACCGATCGCCTGCTACTCGCATCCATCCCGAACCGGCTGCTGCACGGAGATCGTCTCCCCACCTGGTGAACGGTCGACCAACATACACCAACTACGTACATATTATATTTTATGTATGTTTAGCGAGTAGATTAGAGATACGTTGTCATCGTGGCATTGAAAGAATACAACGTCCGGTAGATGACCGATGTAGGCTGGTGATGCTGATGATGATTTGAATGGAACACGATACGGAATAAGTTGTCTGTTAGCCATATGACTGTTACTTGGTTAATTGAAATACGAGTATCCAGCTGACAGAAGATGGTGGAAAATGAAAATGTATATATGAGAAACTGGTAATAACCCTACATTATTAACTGCCAACGACGTAGAATATTGATGATGACAGCTAGTATGAAAAAGTATTCCCAATACACATTTTACAAAAAAATGTTACACAGAAATATTTTCCGCAGCACAAATCCACGCGTCTACGGTTTGATTCCTCTTCCCACCAATTAGTAATAGTCTTCGGATATTTTAAGAAACATTAGTCTGGTATGTTAAATGATTTCTTGTGTCATTCCAAAACATGTGGCCATTAAATTTTTAGACAATTTTCTATATTTCTTATTATTTTTATTGGAGATGTGAATGCGCAGTCGAATCTCCTGAGAGTAGATTGTTGCATATCTGTTAATATATTTACATATTCTGTCTTGTGATGACAGCTGCGACAGCTGATGCTTGTGTTCATCACATCCCGTGACATACAACATCCATTACGGCCCCAGAGGCCATGAGATGAGGACAGGTCCGTGTACACCTCAGTGATGCGATATAGCTTGCCATCTCTTTTTTTTTTGTTAAATTATTACAACACTTACACGACTTCCACATGTTATACAAATTTTCACAAAACCAATTACATTGTTTGACTGAGAGAAAGAAAACAGTTACGCTTAGAAATATAATATTTACAAAAAAAAAGTTTATATGTAAGTTGAGCCAAATTACACACTTACTATCTACCAAAATTGGCTCAGTAGTTCCCATTGTCGTGTCTCTTTAACGGATTCTATCGCGTTATAATATATATTTCTTTAGGCTTTGTGGAATGAGAATGAGACAAAATCACCGTCATGAACGAATATGTCAAAATCTTTGTGCTGTCCTGTTATGCAA
>JAFELO010000309.1:69105-109280 GCA_017140195.1 Eumaeus atala
TTGAGTTTTTTGTTGACTAATGGCGCCTAAAATTACAAAAAGAAGTAAAAATATCTTTGTAGTCATATGATAGAGTAATTGTAGAAATATGGAGACAATATGTCTATAGCGCCATTAGTCAACAAAAAACTCTAATTTCTACTTCTTTTACTAGCATAATATATATTTAGCATTGCAAAAAAATTGAGCATGTTTGATTAGGGGTTAAATTTCATATAACTATTACATGATTCTTGTTATTTGTATATGAAGTTTTTGCTTGTTTTGTATCACAAATGTATTTTAAATTAGTTTAGGTCGCACAGCGGCACGGAGGGCACTGAGTCTGTTCCTCCGCATCTAAACTGTTTTATTCTTTTTGTTTTCTTTGTAAATTATACTTTTTATTCTTTGATGTGAAAATAAACGGTTTAAAGGGCTTAAATGGGAAATCGTATAAATGTTACGCAGATATGTTACTGCCCCCCCCCTCCATCTTCCTCTCCTTCGATCGCATGAGATGTGACTGCATATTAAAAAAAATTGGATTCGCACATAGACTGCTTTTTGTAAGAAAACCTTAAACAGACTAACTAACTGTCATAAGGATCTTACGTTTTAAAATTTAATTTAAGACAGTCTCCCGTCTGTGCATCTTCTACCAGTCGTCTCTCCTCTTCGCTAGGCACTTTAGTTCTCCGAAAAACATGAAATTTAATTTTTCTAACTGTACTCAGTATTCCTACATCTTTTCTTCTAAAAAGGTTTTTAATAATAAGGATTTTACTGGCGAAATAGAAAGGCAGCTCTGACGAACATCCTCAAAGTATATACAAAATGGCGTGGATTAAACGCTCTCGCAAAAAAAGTTGCGAGCATAATATAATAAATTGAGCCGTAGTTGGGCACTTAAAACAACAAACAACATTTCAGCTAGTGTATAATGATGTACCAAAGGTTTCGCGAGAGTAATAAAAGTAACTGAATACACATAAATACAAGAGGCGCAGGAGTGACGTACTTAGGTATTTATGAGCTTGTTAAAAAATTATAAAAAAGTGAGTGTCTATAGTCACATAGTACATATCTTGATGTCCTAAGGTTACGCGAATGTTAGTCATTACAATAAAAGTACTTTTGCGGATTTTATCGCGGTTTATTTAATTATTTATCCAGCCCGACGTTTCAGAAGCTTTACAGCAACCATGATCACGGGTGGACTGAGGTGACAGTCAGTTGTAGCGGGTAAACCGCGGTAAAATCCATAAAAGTAGTTTTATTGTAAAGAAAAGGCATATCATAGGACGTGCCTTCTTGGGCTGCCTATCAGAGCTATGACGCCACCCTCATACACGCACGCATGTGTGTACGTACGATGTTTACCACTGGTGCCTCTCATTGTCACATTGCCCAATTACCAGATACTTCGTCATTGCCCTAGACGGCGATGACGGAACAGAATCATAAACAATACAAGCACTAGCACACTTTGGTCCAGTGCTCTCTAAAGTAGCTCCGGCGCTATGTGGTGGATACACACACACATATAAATATCTGATATCACCAGGCTTAAGATATTGAAAAAAAAAAACATCATTACAGGACACCAAACAACTCTTTGTTTCTCACAGGATACCGGCGCAAAGAGACAGATGTGGTGTCGCGTTTCGTGCGGTTTGCGATAACCGGCGACGATTGCAGGAGCGGAGGGAAAGAGGACAATACATCTGCATGACAATTATTCGGATGTTCATGGGCGTCGGTAGCCGTGAAAAGGATGATATTTCTCGTTTGTCCCCGTATAGTAAAAATACAGTTAATGTATTGAAATGAAAATATCGGTCTCAGGCTGTTAATCAAAACTCGCCAATTGAATACAGAACCCCAGGCTTTACTTGAACAGTTTGATCCTAGTGCAACAAGAAAGTATGGAAATTACGAAGTAAAAAATGTCGCCTACCAACAGAGAGCTTCACAGAACTTAGAGCAGTGATCGCGAGCAATATCGACACTTCCCACTACCATATAAATGTGAAAGTTTAAACCTGTGTGTGTCATTATATATAATAATATATGGACTTGGACTAAATTTGCCACAGGGATTTATTACCCAGATTATGTTATATCAAAATTATTTTTAATCCCAAAAAAAAGAAATTGATTCCTTGCAGAAGATTTTGTTGGTGCGGCAGACGTCATTTTGATTTCAATTTTTCATTTAGGCGCTTCTACTTTCTAATAAGACAGCACATTTCTCCCTTCTTTTGACTGATTGTTTTATGTTTTAGGGCGACAAACCGGCCATACGAGCCATTTCACGCACTTTAACATCAAAAAAACACCTGCATTGGCCTCCATCCATCCGTCCCCACAAAGGGCTACTCACAAACCGCACGAAATGCTACAGCATAGAATGCAGCATGGCACTACCGTTTACAGCACGAGATACACACAAAATTACCAAAAAAATAAATCCATTGCTACTTTTTATTTTACTAGTTGAGTTAGTGTACATTGTAGTACCTATTTTTCAAGGCCTTCCAAAAAGTGGTGGACTAGAGTCGTTAAATTTTTTTATGATTTCGAGATATAATGTGAGATTACTCCAACAAATCCTGGCATGGTTTTGTGCAAACGGTTAAATCCAGCCAGCCCGAACTGTAAAGGCTTCGTTGTAGTCATAATATCTTCGCTGGTCCTCGTACCATAAAACATTAATGGTTTCGTTTTATAATGATGCCATCAAACAACAGCTGGGTCTCTCGTGAGTGTTACCTTGAAATAAAGTTTAGAAGTTTTGATATTTGTGTTACCCTCTAACAAAACTAGTGGCAAATAGAGCTTGTCAGATAAGGGTTATACAAAACGACTTAATTAAAAATGTCTTACCAGACGTCGCAAGAGTTATGGTACCTTACATGTCCAAACATTAATCATTGTTTGAACTTTTAATACCTGAGAACGCTTAAGTTTTAAGCTCTTTTTCCATTAACTACGTTGATATTGTTTATCAAAATGACTCTCTGCTGTATATCTATTAATATATTTACATAATGTATCTTGTAAACACAGCAGTGTGAGCTGATGCCCGCGCTAGACATATACAATATCCAGTGCGTACCTTTCTGATGTGTTATAGCTTGCCATTGTCCACGTAATAGTTCTCACCTAGAGTCCGCCCGTTGGGACGGTAACATAGCCCTCCATATGTCATCGTGACGTTACATCAACACACATAAATACAAGACACTTTCTTTTAAATGATATAAATCTAAAGGCTTTGTTTATTTGTTTGAAAGTAGCGTGTTCAAACAAAGAACCAAACCCTTCTTAGGAACACAGTAACAACTGGTCCGCATTAAAAAATATTTTTGTGTTGAAAAGTTTATTATACATCAAGGAAAGTTTATAGTCCATTTACTAATACTACCGAAGTTACGCAGGTGAAGCCAGGAGGTGATGCTAGTAGTCTTATAAGCATTACAATTTTAGAGTTTACTCTAAGTTCTAGCCCTTAATTACAATGCGTAAACTTATTATTTAATAACATCGTTGGAGAGGTTGCAGGAAATATTGCACAGCCTAAATGAATCTTCTCGACGTATTGGCTTTAGGATGAACTTAGACAAGATACAGTTCATATTCAACGAACACGTTCTCCCTGGGCCGGTCAACGTCGATGGCGCTATTCTCGGAGTCGTAAACGAACACGCCTACCTCGGGCAACTATAGCAATTAGGTAGACATAACTTCGAGAACGAAGCCGATAGAAGGATTCAGATGGGTTGGGCAACATTCCGGTAGCTTCGACACATTCTCACGTTGCCTATACCGCAGAGCTTCAACCAATGCGTTCTCCACGTGATGACCTACGGGGCCGAAACATGGCCTCATAATTTAGGACTTGCCCGCACTTTTGAGGTAGCTCAACGGGCTATTGAACGTGGTATGTTGGGAGTTTCTCTGTCCGACAGAATTCGTAAAGAAGTCATAAGGCAGAGAACTAAGGTATCGGATATCACGCGACGAATAAGCTAGCTAAAGTGGCAATGGACTGGTTACAGACTCAGAAAAACAGACGACAGATGGGCCAGTAAGGTTCTGAAGTGGAGGTCACTAAGTGGGAAGACGACCTCCGTGAAGTAGCTGGGTCAGGGATGGATACGAGTAGCAAGAGATCGGTCGTCTTGGCGTGTGTTACATCTTGTGTGTTACAAGACTTTATTCATTATCATTCGTCTTTATTCGACAACATCAATACACGTTTTTGTGGTGTGCATGTGAATATAAATGCTATGGATATAGTGATGTAAATCTGTTTTTCGATATTATATCAAGCAGATTATCGAGTGTAATTTAATAGCAATCGTAGTCCAGAGGTAACCGGAGCTTTGTTGTACGAAGTTGTTTAATGTCGAAATCTATAAATATTTGTCAGCATGTCGATATTCCAAAGTAACATCTCTAGTAAACAACGGCACAAAACCGAATGCCATAATTTAATATAAGTCAATTTAGGCCAATTTAATTTTACGTTCACGTAACGGCACTGACAACATGATACGTGTCAGAATAAATTCACTCCGTTCTCGTCGTTATTACAATACAACAGAGTCGGTTTTGGTGTGGATATTTTATGCATAATTTGCAGTTGAGTTGACTGTCCGCTAGTGCCTTTAGTGAATGTATGTTTATGTCTCCTATGTTTGCACTCTCAGCAACTTTCATCAATCTCTCAATTTGAATACAGGAAACTTTGTACATCAAAATTATTAATTAATCCTTTTACTTGTAATTTACATGCAGTAAGAAGCTCGTTTGTGGTTAGATGATTTCGCTTCTACGCTTCAACTACCAATCTTCAAGGAAAACTACATAGGGTTATTACTTGTTTGCACTTGGAAACTCCTAGCTGAGTTTGATGGATTTTTTTCTTTTTTGAAAATATATTTTAAGCAAGGACTCTAGTGTAACTCTTTTTACATGATATCCAACAAAAATATGTAAGATATAAATTAATGCTTACTTTATAAATTATTATATAGATATGACTCTTAAAGTACCACATAATATTATAGAGTGAAATTAGTCTCGAATGTCTTTAACATTTTGATTCAAACGACGCTTTAGGCAACATGACAATCCCCACCATGGTTCAAGCCTTGTCGTGGCGGTGGGGCTTAGTAACCTGGGGCGGACCCAGGCGAAGCCAATTGAACCAAGAGGGATCTTTGCACCCCTCTTATAAGAAGAGGGGGCGTAAAGATCAGGAGGAGGAATCGCTCTCGGTACCCCTCTTATAAGGAGAGGGGACCTAAGAGCAACAGGAGGTTCAGCTTTTGCGCACAGGGCAAGGGGAGAGGATGGGAACCTCACCCCATTGCACTGTCAAAAAGTCGGTGGGATTGTCCTGTAGTTCTGGGCAATCCCATCTGTGGAGGTGGAGTCGGTCCCTTAAGGGGCTGACTAGCCGTCAAGGTGCCCTGATGATTGCTGTTCCCGGGCACCTCACCAAGGGCGGCACTCGCTGTGGTTTTTGTGGGTATTCGGCACTATCATGTGCTGCGAGTCCCATACACCACCCAGGGCCGGTGAAGGCGCGTAAATGCATTTCCCCGCGTCAACAAGACAAAAGGTATCATGACGATTAAATCGACAAATTTAAAAATACTGAATGTACGATATACCAACTCGAATTCGCATATGAAGGGTTCCGTAACAGCAACCAAAAAACTTGTTAAAACAATAAAGTACATTTCTCTAAAAATGACAGAATGTTTTGGCACGTCGCATTTGATAGGCGGACATCAATAGGTATCCAGTCACCAAATTGCTCGTCCGTTCGCCTATACTATAAAAAGTAACGTGTGTGTGTGTGTGTGTGTGTATATGTATGCTTATGTATAAGCGTTATACCTCTTTGGCGTTACAAAAGAAAAATCTTTCAAAAAATTTTATCTTTCGACTCTTTCTGCGTTTGTAGAAAAAACAGCACTAACAATAGACAAAAGGTATTTAATACATTAAAAGTTTTATTATAACTCATTTTTAATGAAAAAGAAAACATATAAAAACTAAAACGATGATTATGGCTAATTTCTAGGTGTCGGTTTGTCGTAACGGCGTGTGCACGCATCGAAAAAATTTACTCTCATCATATTGCCCTAACGCCTTAAAAGAAGCATAACTGCAAAAATCTATCAAGGCCTTAAATACTAATGAAACAATTGTAATGCGTTGTTCGTAGTATTTTTGTTGTGTTCGCTTCTCATTTATCATGAGCCTTATTACAGGGGCCCCGCACGAACATGTCGCCTGACTTATTGTTTGCATGATTTATCACCGCACACTGTGTTCCCGACAGCTCACTTACCCTTATTTATTCAACATCTCATCTAAATGTCAAGTAAATTATCCTAAATAGGTGTGTTTCGATATCCTTATACTCCTGTTTTCACATCTATCTAAAATATCAAAATTCATATGTATTTCTAACAACAAAATTGTTAGGCTGACTTGATCTTTATGATGTATGCATAGCATTTAAATTAAGATTTAAAAAAATGAAATTGTCATTTCTGTTTACAAAAGAGAAGGGAAAATAAAAACATGATAGTAATCATGTGAAAGTCAAAATAAACTGTAAACAAAATGTTATGTCATTTGTTTCACAACGGTCATGTATGATGCGTTAAATAGAAGTAATTTACACTCACAACAAAGAGCTATAATTGTTAACAAAAGTATAATTCACACCTTTTTTATTTAATCTGGAACGTACTTTAAGGGAACTTTTTTACGTCCACAACCAGACCAACGATGAATCTTCTACCTCCAAAACTTTATACGTTCGAATACTGTGTTGCCATCAAACCAATATTTTAGTATTACTACAATTCTTAAATAACTATATTAAATACCATAAACTAGAGAGTCATTATAATATAAGTTAACTTAATGATGTGCTGCAATATAACATTAATAGAATATATAACATAAATATAATAATCTAACAATTGTTTTATAAACTAATTTCAGAAATGAAAATAAATACCTATATTTATGGTGCTAACCATAAATTATGTCTAAAATGTGGCTCCATGTTGTTTAAAATATCAATTTTATTACATTCATCTAAGTTAAAGCTTTGTGTTCTTAAACATTTGCCATTGGAGCGAAGTTTGTCTCACTCCCAGAACTGAAGTTACAAAACATCTTTGTACCTATATAATGAACAATGAACAATGCTATTTACAGTATGTTGACACCGCAATAATGTATCATTAACGTCTCATGTTTAATTAATTACCATAAACATAATTAATCATATGTTATATAAACACGCATACAATTGGTAGATACATTTTTTTTATAGTAAATGAAAATATTACAAATAAGATGAATAAAATTTTCGTATTATCCCATACCTGAGAAAGATCGGCGAAATAGACTCAGTGAACAAAGGTGGCAAAGGATATAGTGTCTTTCATTTCATGTGACAATATCCGTGAAGCCGGTGGTTTTAAAGATTGTGCTTTAGCCCATCCTTCCAAGTGCCAATGTAGCGGGTACCCTTCGAGTTCTAGGTGTCTCTCGGGGTTCAAGTAAAGAGATTCGGCAACATTTCCGTCTCTGTAGAATCGTTGATCTGACTACAATTTTTATACAAAATCATGCGGTAGAATACAAATTTCTAATAATTTAATCTAAATAATGATCTGATGACAATTTTGTATTACTTTTATATATCTTTGAACGAAATGTATTATTATAACTAAAAGAGGTTTATCGCGTCGGTGTGACGTATCCAATTATAAAGGAAATTGCAACTCACAACAACGTCAAAGTTAATAAAACAAAATATACGAAGTGTGAATTTTGGTAGAATGAAATGAAATTTCGTCGGTCATTTAAATAAGTGCGAAAGTATCAGCAACTTTCTGCAGATTACAAGATGTTACGACTTTTTAATAAAATTGATTTTGTTCTAGAATGGTCATAGACTCGAGAGATATTAAGTATACATTATTGGGTTTGTTATTAAAGATATGTGTTGCTTAAAACTATCCGTCCCTTGTTCCGTCCAACACCAAATAGATGGATGCGAGTAGCAGGAGATCGGTAGTCTTGGCGTTCGTTGATAAAGGCCTATTTCCAGCAGTGGACCGATAAGAGCTGATAATGATGAATGATGATGATTATAAACACCAAAACGATTGAACACCCTCAAGTAACGCATATTACCTGAACCGGCTATCGTGTTGGTCAATCCGCATCATCAGCGTTGCAATTTTAAACATCCTAATGATAAGAATGTAAAGAGAAGATTAAACATTACCCCATTTTTAACACCGAGAAGTCGTTCGTATTACTTTTTCTAAAACCTTTGTGATTTTTATGGAACAAAATTGTTTGCAAAAGCAAAATAGAAATCGGCTTCGTAGTCTGCAACCGAGGAGGCCGAAAAATTTATTATTTTTACATATTTCATAAGGAACTTATATCTAAAACTCATCACCAATAAGCAAAGTCATGGATAGACAGAATATAGATAACGACCATTAGAGAGTATGATAAAATTACATTTTTTTATTAAACTCTCAGCGACTGCACTCAACTTCCACAGACCAGATACATCACTAAAGCTTCACGCTTGTGGTCACTAATTGATTACGTTCTATTCTTTTGCAATGATATATTAGAAAATAATCACAACATACAAATTCCTTGTACGAACCGTAAATTAAATTGATAAGGAATAATGTCGTAAACTAAAAAATTTCTTAATCACAATACATACCTTCACAACGGGAAGTATAAAAGAGGCCTCACGGCTGATTGTCGATTTCATTAAAATCAGGAAAGAATTCTCCCGTTTGCCTTTCCTCTAAGTTTTCCTTTTAACTTCCTGTAAGCTTATATTTATTCATGAGCATTGGTCAGTTTTCAATTCCCGTATCATTTTAATTTATTATTGCGTTTGCATATTTGGAATCAATAAACACTTATCTTTGTCTATCTCGTGGTCTAGTGGAAGGCATGTTCAATCACAGCCGTGTCGTCCTGGGTTCGAGTCCCAGGTCGGACCAAAGTGTTATTGGGATTTTGCAATTTCTAAAAACATTATGGAGTCAGGAAGTTGACAGTATTACACCCCCATGACTTGCAGAGCGAGTTAAGCTGTTGGTCCTGCGACTAGTTTGTCTCCGATCGTGACGGACTGCCGTCCCATCGGAATAGGAGTACAAGGGGACATCGGTGCACTTGTGCCTGCGCACACACTTGTGAACTATAATATGTCCAGCGCAGTTGGCTCCTCTCCACAGGGATGGCCACCGTGCCCGCGAGACGGCAGGGACAACATTATGATTATTATTAATAATATCTATTGTTTTAATTACGCTTCATCTATTCTATATTCAAGAAAACATTTGATATTGCTATTTATAAATAAATATAGTAAATAATATTAGTGCTTCTCAATTTCCACGACCGGTCACACTCCTGTTCACATAATACTGATGATGATGACAAAAGAGACGGCTAGTCGGGTATCGTGCGGTTACTTAGTTTCCGGTGTCCCATAAGAGAGAGAATAAGTTGGTTGTCTATGGACTAAGGTAGTTAAGAAGTCAAAGCACAAGTACCCCTTTCTCCGCTTTTACTGTAAAAGAAAACATTTTTCGCAATGAACTCTAGGGAATACTAGACAATTAGTTTAATGGTATCATAATACAAGCCATTCGCAAGTTCCAGTAATAGACCTAGCTATAAGGCTATCTCGGTTCGTATTACCCGAGAGGTTTGAGATCAAACTCATTTTAGCTGTTGATAAAGAAACGTTTATTTTTATCTCAACAATTGAATAAATATTGTTTCGGATTTTCAAGTGTTTGTACTATTTTTGCAACATATTTTCAGTAATAGTTGAGTAGGTACATAAGCAGCCAATGAATTTTGAGGTCTGACATAGGAGTTATTTTTAAAAAAAATTTCAGAAGAACCTACAGTAGTAGGTAACCAATAGGTTAGCGGCGCCTGTCCAGCCTCTACAGTTCGACTGACTAGCGAAGACTTTTGTATCTTCAGCTTTAGGGAGACTATAGGGGGAAAGACCCCCTCTTTCTCGCAGGTGGGTAGAGATGTACCGGGTTGATTGTGGGCGTACCCTATAGTAACTATTTTTGGAACCGAAAAGGGGGAATTAGTCCCCCTCCCCAAACTGGTGTTTAAATTTCGGTGTCATGGATAAGGATAATTGAGCTTGTTTGATGTTTGGCTTACCTGAGGAGGCCGGTCTCCTCGCCCCCCCTCTGACGGAAGGGGTTGATTTGCGTCACAAATCAGCAAAAAGCCGTGTTCTTGATTTATTTATTATTATTAGAGCTCTCTAAAGTCGCCTTATTTTATCTCTACAAATCTAAGCTCTCGCCTTAGGGATTCGAACCCGGGCTCGTTTCCGTAAGCGGTGTGTGAGTTTGTCATTCTGTCAGTCATATGTGTTATAACTGTGTCACTATATAAGGTTTCATCGCTCGACCGGTAAGAGCGGTGCATATGGTATTGGTTCTAGCAGGAAAAATGCATTTACGCACATTCCAGCAGACCCAAGTGGAGCTGAAGTGTGTGTCGGTCTCAGGTCGTAAAGCGACAGCTACTTGCGACTAAGAACTGTAGATATTTTATAATAAAAGGGGCAAACGAACAATCGGTGGCTTTTAGTGACTAACGACAACCCTGGACATCTGCTTAATAGTCATGCCATGTCACCTTTCTTTCTCCCCTTCAATGGGCCACTCACAAACCGCACGAAACGCGACAGCATATCTTTCACTTTACGGTTATTAGCGAAAGTCACCGGTCGTTGCTGTCACCAATCAGCTGCAATGCAGCATTGCACTGTTTGTTACGAAAATATTATTATTATGAACAACGGGGAAATTGATTCTCATATACTGCGCGAAACGCGCGATATTTTAATTACAAAACAAAAAATGTTGCGGCTCTCGTACGTGGACAGTACTGGCTATTTGGAAATTATGGGATGGAGGTAGGCAACACGCATGCATGAATATTGTATGTTGTTATGTTTATCTTGTCGGCAGTCACTAAATGCCTCCTACACCTTTGCCCATTGTATGTACTATGTATAAGTAATAACGTGCACTGACTAACACTAAGAAATACATTACAATAAAATAGGACATACATAATTGATACGAATATAGGGTACGTTAATTCTATTTGTGTTTGGCAACCCTATTGTTAGTCAGGCTATTATGAACAATTTCCTTTCAAATGCTTTGATTATTATTCGATTCCTACATTTGATTGATTAGATGTTCTTTGAAGGAGTGATATTCAGTGGAGGAGAATGGACTATGCAAACAGGAAATCCTGTGCTCTTCTTGTGTAAGTGTTTACAGCAGAAATAGCTTTTACAAAGATCACTGACACAAAAACGTTGGAAGTTGGGACTCTGGTTCTCTGACGCAGATTTTTGTTCAATAAATGTTATCGCGTGCAGCATGCGTATAGCATGGTAGGACTTTTTACAGGCTGCTCTTAAATACAAACTTTGCTTTTTTTTATAGAATAAGGGGGTAAACGAGCAATCGGAGTCTCTTTATAACTGCCGACGCCCATGAACACCCACATAATTACTATGCTGATGCCCCCCCCCCCCGCCAATGGACCATCGGCCATTCACAAAACGCGACACTGAAGATGTCACTACGGCGATATTATGTGAGCGAGATGTACCTCCCAGATCGTGCCGGCCCAATTCCACTGCAATGTAGCATGGCACTACCTACTACCGGGGAGGTATCCCCGGTCGTACCGGCCTGTGCAGCATGGCACTACCTCTTCTTTTTCCTTCCTGGTTATTCAACTATGCTTCGTTTCTATTCCGCAAGTCCGAACATTCACATTTGTATACCATTTTTTTCCCCCTCAAACTAACAAATGGAGCTATTTGGTGACTACTAACCCCATTTTTTTGACGAACGGTGGGCTCAATTGGTAATCTGGCGGTTGTTACGCTACAGGGTTCGAATTCCGACTATTTCATGGATGTTTATAAATGTATTGTAAAATTTATAAAATAAAACTTAAATATACACAATTCTTAAATTTCTTAAATTAAATATATTTCCGACGTCTAGTGCACATATCACTATAACACAAGCCCTTACGGTACTTACCACACGACCAGGCCAACGAGGTGTGATAAGGGCACAGATATTATTATTGTTGTAAACTGTGATAATGATGACCTTATTATATGTTTGCTTCATTCGCCTAATACAAAACTTGCCTCTTATTGGTGATTCTTAATAAGATTGTTGAAGACAAAATAGATAAAATTACCTAAAAAAATATTTTTAACTCTAAACACTTTTTCATTCATAATTTCATTCATTTTTGATTCATAAAATTGTTGAAATAATTAACACGAAGCTACCCTCTTATGTTCATTTCTTGAATTTTCCCTAACAAATTTAGATATCACAAAATTTTGTCACAAAATGTTGAAAGAGTCACCACTTTTCCATCTATTATTACATATATTCATATTTCTTTCATTTCACTTAATATCATTATGCCATAATAACAAAGTCGCGAAGAACACGTTATAAAAATATATCGATTCTCGTCATGCCTTTATAGAGACATAAATAACATATAAACAAACTATGACAAATATGAAGATATGTCATGATGTGTGAAATGGATGTGGAAATAGCAAGAGCCCATGTTACCGGAATATCGGAGTAGTGAGACCTTCTTTTCCTAGAATAGTTATTTTCGTCAAATGGCGCTATTCTCCATTGTCAGCCCATTTTGTCCGGGACACTAGACGAAATTGTATATGAGGATAATAAATTGTATTTCTTATCTTTTTTTCAGCGTCTACAGGCGTAGGTTGCAAACTAATATGCTGCTAATTTGTTACGTCTGCAATGTATACCGTCTGATACAAGAGGTACGTGTAATATCCCCACCATGGTACAAGCCTTGTCGTGGCGGTGGGGCTCAGTAGTCTGGGGTGAACCGAGGAAAAGTCTATTGAACCGAGGCGGATGCTCTTTGTACTCCTCCTATTAGAACAGGGGGCTAAAGAGCAGGTGAAGGATCGCTCTTTGTACCCCACTTATATGAAGAGGGGACCGTAGAGCAGCAAGAGGAGGCGCGTAAAGGCGTCTCCCCCACTTCAACATAACAAGCATTAAGAAGAAAAGTAATGTATACTCATAAAACTACAAGCCGTTACTGACTGATTCATCATCGCCGAGCGTAAATTATTTATGTTGGAGCCAATAAACTTGATGTTTAGGGTAGTTTTAATGAGTAGACATTCACTAACCTTTCTTTTTTTTTTTGTAGACGCGGGGAAACTCATTTACGCGCCTTCACCGGCCCTGGGTGGGGTCCAGTGGTGTGTGGGACTCGCGGCACATGATAGTGCCGAATACTCACAAAAACAACCGCGAGTGCCACCAGTGCCGCCTTTGGTGAGGTGCCCCGGACGAACAATCATCAGGACAAGTCAGCCCCCGAAGGGACGACGCCACCTTCACAGCCATCCGCACCCACAGACTTGGGACAGTGTAATGGGATGAGTTATCCTCGCTCCTTACCCCGTGCGCAAAAGCGCCACCTCCTGTTGCTCTTACGTCCCCTCTTCTTATAAGAGAGGTACCGAGAGCCTCCTCCTGATCTTTAAGCCCCCTCTTCTTATAAGAGGGGTACAAAGATCCCCCTCGGTTCAATTGGCTTCGCCTGGGTTTAACCCCAGGCTACTAAGCCCCATCGCCAATTATTAATACTCCACCGTAAATTATTTATAACTCAAACATATTTTTACATTCATTTATATAACAGGACATGACAAGGATTTTGACACATTCGTCCATGACGGTGATTCTGTCTCATTCCGCAAGAATCAAAAGAAACGCGATAAAACACGCTAATTAGATACAACAATTATTACTGTCTTCATAAAAATGGCCGACCGTGTCGCAGGTGACAGACGCTATATACAACTCACAAGGGAAACAGATCCGCAAACCGGACACGACGGCTCGTTATGCATATACCTATCCTGACAACTGTCAACCGACGTGGTCTACATAATACTAGCACAGCATACGTGTGTATTCACATCATCATCAGGTTTATCAGTTTCTTGCAAAAATCTTTTTCGATTAAAATCAACACCTGATTGAAAAACAACAACCTCCTTTGCAAGACATTACTGGCTCACCGGTCATTGGCTATCTGCTATTTGAAGTGCATTTCTTTCCTAGTAGTTGATAAACAAACAGTCGACTCCATTTGATGACTACCAGCAATAGTTTGTCTTCACCTACCTACTCCCCTTCGGTGGGCCACCGAAAAGAACCACACGAAAGGCGAAGGTAAGGCTGTCGCTTTGCCCTGTTCTTAGTTGTGCCGACCCAATTAGTTTGTAACATAACATGGCATCACCTCTCCCTACTTTAAACAAAAGACATTAGTAGGTAATTTTAAAATAATATATAATAGTAACATAATATTTTTGTATTAGAACTACTTGCATTTTGTTTCTTTAATGTGGCCAGTACACGTCAATTTTATGTACTTATATGTGAAATTCTCGTGTCACAACTTTAGTTACCTTACTCTTTCGAAAAATCTTTATGGTTTGCCACCAATTTTATACGCATATTCAGCGGGTCTGTGAATCGGCTATTATCTATTTTTCATACCACGAATAAGGATCGCCACTATTCTTTTTTAATGTTACACGTTAAAATGTCCACAAATTTAATTTATGATAGAAGAACGTCTGTTGGGACAGCTAGTACTGCATATAATATAGCATTCGCTGCAATATTTTGAGTACTTTATTCGCTGATCATATAATCATTGATTGATGCGTGCTATTTTATAAATGACAATAATGAATATTCGATTGTTTAAAATCACAGGACGCAGAAATTTTTGAAGTTTTATGTTATTTAGTTAGTATAGGTTCTGTAATTTTTAATACGTGCAAATCGATATCAATATGTTTTTGTCAATAGGGATAGATAAACAATTTACGTTCCATGAAACAGACATTTTCCGTTCATATTTTAACGCATGTCTTTCAAGTAGATATTTTTTAAATTTCTGTTGTTCATTTTTGTTCTTGTACTTTTGTGCCCACGCATAAAATGTCAATAATGTCATGTTATAGCGGAAATCAATGTAAAATAATAATAACAAAACTACTTTGACGGATTTTATCGCGGTTTATTTAATTATTTAACTAGTCTGACGTTTCAGAAGTTTTACAGCAAACATTTTCACAGGTACTGTAAAGCGGACTAGTTAGATAATTAAATAAACCGCGATAAAATCCGTAAAAGTAGTTTTATTCGAATGATTCGTTCTCGTAAACTTAAGACATGAAAATAATAAAAAATTACACTTTTTATATTTACTGGAAAAATTACAAAAATAACGATGACATCGACATAGCGTGAAATAAAAATACATCACCTCCCCTGTAGAAGTCGGAAACAAGTATGTCATCGTGATACGAGCCGAGTACACATGTGTTGCAGAGATATAAAACTATTAGTGATACTTTTATGTTTGTCGTGTCCGTTCATCTGGCGTTTACACTGTAAACTAATAAAATATACCAACTGGGCCCTTAATATACATATTTGATGTTTATTAATCAAATAACCCACGTACAGGCGGGGTACAGACTACCGCAGGCACATGATCACCATATTATATAGGAGTATTTCATCAATTGATGACCAATTCCTAATTTTCAAGTCTCGGACACCCAATGAAAATGTTCATTCCATTACTAAAATGTGAATATAAGTTTTACCAGTCCAAGAGGACGGAGAGCAGACAAAATTATGACGGTCAGACGAAGTAAACCATCGACCAAGAGTGAAATTGATATATGCAGTTCCTCCGTGCGGTTATAAATGCGAGAAGCAAAAGATCGGAGAATTTCGAAGATTGAACGGTGTCGATAAGGTTTGGTTATGCAGTTAATGTTGATAAACCAGATCCCTCCGATTGGATCAGTGAGTGGGTGAGGCAGTAGGATAAACTTTGGGGGTTTCTATTGCTGATGCAAATATTTTGTGATGCCTACATACCATCCTATCCTCCTCTCTTCTCCACTCCCTTAAGAACAAGGTTTCTACTAAGTGGTCACTACAAAACAGATTGAAATCTTTTGACCACAATAATTCTCATAGATTGCATCAGCAATTGGTAAAGAAAAACAAAGAGGTAAACTCCAACTAGTTCTGATGGGTTTTCATTTTCTTTAATTTCTGTACCCACAACTACGTACAAGGCAAAGAATTGTCCTCCAGTTTGTTCTTGCCAGCCAAATCTGTTCAGCCAGGTTTGAGCAAAAAATTTACAAAGCCATTATTCTATGAACGTTGATATGAAATTAAATCTATCATGGATTTCCAAAATTACGAATTCTCTAAAGCGACGAAACGAACAACTTAATTTGTAAAGTTTGTTGAATGTAATGTGAGAATATAATTTGGTGTGATACTATGATTGTCGGAATTATATCTTTTAGGACTTACATATTCTTTGTGCAATTAAAAATCCTAACGTTATAGAAGATGTTCAATCACCTTAGACGTTAAATCGTTTAATAGTCCTGATAACAGGAAATGGGAACATTATTGCCTAAGCACTAACCAAGCAGTACTTGCGAAGTAATTTTCGCCCAATTAGATGGCTGAATACGTTTCGTTCGCGTCACTGGGCAGGGAGATTGCCTCAACGGATTTCACCTTTATTCTTATGAATCACCCAGTCACCCTATGAGGGGCTCGCATTTCGATTTGGATCCTTATAGATACACCTCATTAACGGATACAAAAGGATCTACATCCTTACGATGAACGAATATCTTAGTTAATGTTCGGGTACTGCATCACTTTGACAGGTAAATTATAAAAGTAAAACTCAAAAATATTATCTAGCTAGAACCATTTACTACTTTTAAAAGTTTTTAAAAATCAAAAGTTTTTCGGTAGCATTGATTGGGTTTTGATAGGAATAAAACTTAAATTACGGACACAATGAACATTATTCCACAGCAGAAACTGTAATAATTTAGGTGCGAATGCACTAAACAAAGCAAAGTACATAGTGTGAATGACAAAAAAGAATTAATTGACCACATGAAAAGGTTGTTATAATTATTACGAAGTGCATCGTATCTTGCCGGCCTTGCCTACCTTGTTGTAGTAAAATTCCGACTTGTAATCTACTGGCATAAAAAAGTGTTAAGCGTCTATATAAAATAAAAGATAAAATGTATTCGTATGTATTAGTGGACGAATATTCGTTCTAAACATATGCATGAAAAATACGTTAGTGTAGAACGACATGTATGTAAAATTATACAAATCATGAATGAAAGAAAAGCTTTGGTGGCAACAACGAGGCCGCTATATTTATACTACACCAAAATATGGATACAGTTACGGCCCAGACGCAGCTGCTCCGATTAATTTTGTCTTCCCATGATAAAATGCTAGATATTTTTTATTTCTATATATAAATGCGGACGGAAGACATTCGAACAGTTTTTCTGAGTTGAAATAATTTGTAATGTGAAAGCTTTTTTGATTCATGAAGATGTGGTTTGTAGCTTGTGGTTTCAGAGTCATAAATAGTAACTGTACTTTACTTTATTGTTACGCTTATTATCGCGATGAGTTGGCTAGAGACAGATTCTTCAATTAACTGCCGGGCTCGTTGCACGCAGTTCGAATTAGCTACTAGACGGATATTATCGGCCTAGTTTCTTATATTGCTGCACCTTGTTCAACACTCTGTCTTCCTGTTATATATGATTTTATTGCTTTTCTATCTGTTCTTCGGTATAAATTTATATACGTAATGTAAAAAATTGTTTGATACACAAATGATCATTTGCTTTCGTAAAGACACCTTAAAATTGCATTGGATTTTATATCCGAATTATATCATCGGCGTGACTTAAGACATTAAATACGACTTGGCTGATAAAAGGGTGGATCTAAAAGTTCGTGGCCGAACCTGCATGGAGCTATGAAATCTTTTTAAATCTACCGTCATTTGTTAGTATGTGTTATATTGATTCATTTTGCGCAGTTTCATTCCGATACAGAACAATATAAATTTTCTGTGATTATTTGTTTGAAGCAATCTGACGCAATTTTAAATAATGGAGTAAATTGAACACCGTGCAGTCATTAAGTACCTCAATAAAAAAGGCCTATCACCAAAAGACATCCATCAAGATATGGTGAGCACTTTGGGGGAGTCTGCTCCATCGTATTGCAGTGTCAAGAAGTGGGTAGCTGAGTTTAAGCGCGGTCGTGAGAGCATTAAAGATGATCCTAGTAGTGGAAGGCCTACATCCTCTACCACGAAAGAAAACATCGATAAAATTTGTGATCTCGTACTGGGTGACCGAAGTTTGACCATTGGTAAGATAGCTGAGATAACAAACATTAGTTTTGGCTGGGTGCAACACATAAGAACGGAAGAGTTGGGGTTCCATAAGGTTTCTGCTCGCTGGGTCCCGAGGTTGCTTTCAGCTGAACAAAAACGGGTTCGATACACAATTTCGCGAGACTGTTTGGAACTTTTTGAGACTGATCCCGAGGACTTTTTGTGTAGATTTGTTACCATGGATGAAAGCTGGATTCAACACCATACTCCTGAATCGAAGCAACAATCGAAACAGTGGAAAGGATCAGACTCTCCTACACCGAAAAAGGCTAAGGTCGTTTTGTCGACTAACAAAGTCATGGCTTCTGTTTCTTGGGATGCGAAGGGCATTATTTTTGTAGATTATTTACCGAAAGGTCAAACTATAAATTCTAGTTATTATTGTAACCTTTTACGAAGACTCCGGGAAGAAATAAAAGAAAAAAGGCCGGGAATGTTGCGTAAGAAAGTTTTGTTTCATCAAGACAATGCACGTGTTCACACTTCGGTTGAAACAATGTCTGTAATCCATGATTGTGGCTACGAATTGCTGCCCCACCCACCTTATTCGCCGGATTTATCCCCCTCGGATTATCATTTATTTCCAAATATAAAAAACATTTGGGTGGCTCGAAATTTTCGATCAAAGATGATATGATAGTCGCAGTAAACGATTATTTCGCCAACCTTCCGGAATCTTTTTTTTTCGAGGGGATAAACAAGTTGCAGTTCAGGTAAAAGAAGTGTGTTGAACTAGATGGAGACTATGTCGAAAAATAAAAATAAATTTAGATCCACTTTTCTTTCATTTTCTTGGTCGGGCTTAGAACTTTTAGATCCGCCCTCCTAATATGGACATAGCCGGAAAGATAAGACATAGGAGGAGAGATCCTTCGTCAAAAGGAGTTTATTTTCTTTGAAAAATAGAGGCAATAATCCCCGACATCATTCCTAAAGGAAAATGAAATTCATTATCATGTAAAAGTACTTAATTTTTTTTATTATACGGCCACCGATAATCATGAACATCCATATAATTACTATGGCGATGCGTTGCCTTCTATTCCTCCTCCCCTCTAATGATCCCCCAGTCATTGTCACATTACGGCGGTATCATGTGAGTGGGAGGTCCCACCCGGTCTTGACAGCAATTTCGCTGTAATAGACTCAGCAAAGGATATAAGTAATTTCGGGAATCCAACCAGTATTTTGTGGGTACATAACCTAGCATGTATACTCACTGTCTTGTTAGCCATTATAAGTGCCACGCTCAAAGAAACACGTCGTAAATAGGTCACATTAAAGTCACAATATTAATCCGACGCTTGAGATTCATAAAAAAGTCATAAACAATCCGCACAATAAAGTGTTTTATGAGTGACGTGTTCGTCAACAAACAACGGTTTTAGATCTTTGATCGGAAGCCAAGAGCCGTCCACGCCGGGATAATTGGTAGAAGGCGAATGAAGTTATTATAATGTTAGTTGCGTTAATAAAGTTCATATAATAATAACTTGTGTACATGTCTTTTGGTCTACCTCAATACAATAGATTTGATAAAGCGCAAGTCCTTACTAGAGACCGATTCCCTCTGAGGCTATTGAAATTGAAAAAACATATCCTAATTTAAGTAAAGAAGATGGCTGGGTTCCTCCCTCTATTTGAGACATAGTGATAAACGTAATCAAATCAAAAACTAAACATAACACATCCAGACAGCGAGATATAATTAGTACTGTCCGCGTTAATCGGAACAGATAAATATTTATTATTATTATGGTACTTTTAACAATTTGTGACATAAGGACATCTGTCATCTCAGTCCACCAGTGAGCACGGTTGCTGTATAAGCTATACATTTTAGCTGCTGTATAAGCTGTATAGCAGCTAAAATGTCGGGATAGTTAAACAATTAAATAAACCGCGATAAGATCCGTAGAAATAGTTTCATTGTAATTATACATTATCTCATCCATAAGGTACTTGTTTAGAAGATACATTATTTACAATACTGTAAGGACGATAGTGAAACGATGATTTAACATATATTCGTGTGGTCGAAAACCTACATAACATAATTAATTTTAGGGTCTCGTGAAATAATACTACAATTGAAACTGAATAATAATCACATCTAGTCAGACAGTGATAGTTACCCAACTCCGTCAACTCCGGCAAACGCCCTGTGACTTGAATGAAACTTGGGTTATTTTAGTTGTACATCAAAACATTTGCTCACAGTAAGCCTAAGAAGCCTACGTAACGGCCAAACTTTAACATTATATAATCAAAGCGGTCAAAGAATAATACGCCTGGGCGACCTTATAAACACCGCTTGATATATGATATTATTTAATAATTCTTGGGAAAATAACCTAGCTATTGACATTTCACTATGTCGTAAACGTGATGTTAAGTTTTTGAATAACGACATCTTTATTGCCATAATATTCAATTCTCGTCTTAGCTACTTGCATGCCGTGGATCAACCTTTAAGATCGTTAAGTTCAATTATCTTGCGCCGATAATGGTCAGTAGCTTGGATTGAAAGCAGCTTGCAGTATGTCAATTGAATCAAATCGGGCTCGTCTTACTAGGGAACAAAAGATTCAGAAAAATTTGGTGGAGTAGGATGGTGCGAAAGAATCTCTCCTTATTTGGGAGTGGTAGAGGAATGCAGCTAGCCGCCGAAGTAACGGGCAAACGATTAAATTTTACGTCTACCATTTTGTAATGGTTTGTACTTATTGACGCGCCGGCAACGTCCTGTGCCTAAAAGCAACTAAAACCGCTCGAGTCCCGACGATGCCACCTTTAGTTAGGTGCCCGGATCTGTAAAGCATTATCCCTGATCTGTAAAGCATCAACACCTCGCCGGATAATTTGTCTTTAACAAGGGATTGAGCCTCCCTTCACAGACGGGTTGTCCCGCACTACAGAGCAACCCCACTAAGGCTTTAGTGTCCGGCTGGACAGTACAATGTAGTGCGATTCCCATGTCCGCCCGCGTTCAAAAGCTCCTCTTGCTCTTTTGTCCCCGCTTCTGATAAGAGGGGTTCAGAAAGCAACTTCCTACATTCAGTTATTTCAAAATAGTATCATGCTGCACTGCAGTCGAAAGGGACAGTCTTGCTTATTTTGAGAAGCCAGTGTAAAAAATAGCTTCAGCCCTGGATATACCCCCAGGCTACTGAGCCCCACCACTGCGACAAAGCTCGTACCATGTTTCATGTCTACAGCTTCAACAATACGTCATGTTGACGCCAGTCCCTGATGGGCTATGTCTATAAATTGTTCATCACGTCATAGTTAGGAAATCAGCACAGGAAACGTATCTGCAAATGTTTATCCAAAGTGTAGATATTGATTAGGAGTCAAGTTGCCATCTGAAAATTAAACTCTCTGTTTCTTCTAACCTATTAAATATATACAAAAGACATTGTCCACTAGCAACATATTAAACTTATACTATCGACGATATGATGACTACTATGAATGACGATGATAAATCCATTGGTAGGTCATCAATACTAAATACACTTAAATTATATCTTAATTCGACGTTTCCTAAAGTAAATCGCATAATACACTTCACCATTGGTATAATATGAGTGAATTACAGGCGCAAACACTAGATTCTATTCCGCCGACGATGTAGGAACTGAAATGAGCTGGAAACGGTGTTAAACGTATTTATGACGGCTGAGTTCATTTCAGCTAATAATATCGAACAAGCGAATATATAAAGGTGCAGTAATTGTAATTTTCAGTATTAGAATAACAGAAACAGTGATAGGTCTTCTCTATTATTTTCTATTCTATTTTGTGGTATGGTGTTGACTAGCCTAGTTCACATATTGATGTCTTAAGTTTACGCAAATGTTATTCATTAAGATAAAACTATTTTATCGCGGTTCATTTAATAATTTAACTGGCCCAACGTTTCAGAAGCTTTACAGCAACCATAGTCACGGGCGGTCATGGTTGTTGTGAAGCTCCTGAAACGTTGGGCCAGTTAAATTATTAAATAAACCGCAATAAAATCCGTAAAAGTGTTTTTATTGTAATAGCCTAGTTCGCCTGATTGGAAAGCTGACGCACCTGTACATCCGAACAAACAGAGGATATACTGTTTTGTCCGCCCTTACCAGTACGTAAATTAGACCATGCATCCATACCGAAAAATAGACAGAATAGCCACAGTAATCTTTACCTATTTTGGGGTTTTTATTTCAATATGGTATGTACATGCATGTTCGATGCACTCTACATGTTTCGATTACCAACAATGGACGTCATTATCTTTTATGTATCTTGTTAAAAACAATTAGATTAAGTATTCAACAATTTATGATTGAACCAGTGGTAGAATATTACTTTAACGTTCTTCTTCGCTTCGAATTTAATTTCATCGTCACTTGCATCAGGAACACAAAAGATTACATTACTTACAATGGCTGAAGAAAGAATGCAGATTATGGTGTCAAGCAAATGTTTGCGTCAGTATTTTTGAACGGACATTCCATAGAGAACTCATCAAATCTCGTGCCAATTTATTTCTATAATCTTTGAAGTCAGCTCCTAGTAGGATATTGCTATACACACACAAAAAAATACCATTTGACTAGTTCCTTTGAAATACGATCAAAGGTAAATAGAGATTAACTTCCGATTTGATGTTATTTTCTGTACTAATATAATAAAGCTAGACTTTTTTGTTTCATTGTTTGTTTAAACGCGCTAATTTCTGGAACTAAAAGTAAAATTTGAAAGACCTATTTGTGTCATGGCTACATTATTGGGGAAGGTAATAAGGCTATATATAGATCATGATGATGTGACCAAAATGAGCAGAGTTACGTAGATGATTAAAATCTATAACTTTTGGAAGTGTCATACGAAAATCTCAGCTGTGTAGAAATTTTAGAAGCAAGGAAAGCATCTGCACGATACCTTGTGTTGAGTTCAGGCTTGAAGTGTAATCCTCTTAGGAACGGGTTACTTACCGCCGTGGCCAGGAATGAAAAGCATATTAACGATACTCAATAAGAGTCTGCGATGCATTTTCATAGCAGCCGCAGAAATGAGAATTTTGAAATTATTTTCATTTTCTCCACATTGGATTTATTTAATGGAAATAAATGTTATACTGAGTTACTTTACAAGTTAACGATATCTTAGTTGTGATATGAAAAATCACTTAAAGACAATGATATTTCTGAAATTTTTAATTCCTATAGACAATCACTCTGACCGGCTAGCGCAGTGGTAACATAGCTTCCCACCATAGTTCAGGCCTCGCCGTGGCCATGGGGCTTAGTAACCTGAGGTGAACCCAGGCGAAGCCAATTCAACCGGGGGATATTTGCACCCCCCTTATAAGAAGTGGGGACCAAAGAGCAACAGGAGGAGGCGCAACAAGGGGCGAGGATGGGAATCTGACCCCATTGCACTGTACCAAAGTCGGTGGGGTGGTCCTTTAGTGTGGAACAGCCCCGTCTATAGATGTTGAGTCGGTCCCTTAGGGTACTGACAAGCCGTCGAGGTGCCCTGATGATTTGTTGTTCCGGGGCACCCCACCAAAGGCGGCACTGGTGGCACTCGTGTTGGTTTTTGTGGGTATTCGGCATTTTGATGTGCCGCAAGTCCCACATATCACTGGACCCCACCCAGGGCCAGTGAAGACCCGTAAATGCATATCCCCGCGTAAACAAAAAGAAAGTGGTGAAATGACTCTGATAATAGTGCATATTGCACCAGAGATCGCGGGTTCGATTACAGTAATGGATGGTTATGTTGTATAACATGTATTTCTATAGTGAAAATCTTAACCATATAGTTTTTTTGTATTTATAAAAAAATATAATTACATTTCCGTTGTATAGTAGCACATGTCCCTAAGCTGCTTAGCACGTGGCTGTATTAACGTGGTTCATGATAAGTCAACATGTATTATTATTTTTATCTTCTTTTTTACTTAGTTAGAAACCGGTTTGAAAATGACAGCTAACCCCTTATCTGTCGTTTTCCTACCGGTCATAGCCAAGTAACGGCGACTGAGTTTATATTTCTGAGGTTTTCGAGTGGAGGCCGCGTTTAGGAAAACGAAGTGTTGGTCGACCGGGCACCAGGTGGGAAGATGATCTCCGTGCAAGAGCTGGTCCGGGATGGATGTAGTAGTAGCAGGATATCGGCCGTCTTGGCGTTCATTCAAAGAGGCCTATGACCAGCAGTGGACCGATAGGGTCTGATAATGATAGATTACAGATTACCACTTAGTTTTGACACAGCTATATATGGCATCATACATCATCATAGTGAATTGAGAATGCAACCGTAAACTGACCAGAGCTGGAAACCATAACACTGGCCACGAAGTTTTCCTCTGGTACCAGGGCAACTCGTCTGATCAGTATTGTTCTAGAAATACCTTTCTTTACTTAATTTACTTTCAGCATTTACACTAATGTTATTTATATACCAACTTACCAATAATTCATGTACCTCACAAATCATCGGTTATTACACGGTCCTTCGTCCTTCATCCGGTCGTAATTGCCAAAAATTGCCTCAAAATATCAAATTATTAATTAATAAGATTTTTTTTTATTGTATAGGGTGATATACGAGCAATCGGAGACTTTCAACGACTAACGACGCACATGAACATCAGCATAACAAAACCGATGCGTTACCCTCCTTTTCACCTCTCCCCCAATGGGCCACCGGCTATATTAACAGGTATTACACCATCAAAGCGTTATAAGATAAATGGTTCTAATACAGATCTCACCATTAACGTCATATTAACAGTTAGATCCACTTGTATTGTTGATGAACGGTAACTGAATAAAAATAGTGCAATAAAAGATGATGGTTGGCCCCAGGCCATGAATTCAGAAATACCAGTGGCATGTGTGAAGCGGAAGTAATATATATCCCACGCCGTGGCCGGTTAATAACGTCTACATTACTATCTCGGCTATTACCTTAAATAATTTATTGCCGAAATCCTCGCGGCCATACCGGTGTATATTTATATATATATATATATATATATAAAGAGAACTTGACTGCAGGCGGCCATTGTTATTTGTAATGTAAGCCTCGTCACCTTAACTCAACAGAATGTCATTTTTCTCTATATGTTTAGACATTTAATGTTGTACGATTACTTAATGGTAATCGCCCTCCGAGCCTTGTCCATAACTCGAGTACATCATTGCCGTCTTATGACCAGACAGTTAGTGTTTTCTACGTAACACTCCAAGAAAGATCTTGGTATATATTAGGAATTTGTGTATTTAGGACTCATTAGTGGCTGCATATCCGCGGACCGTAGTACACACTTGTAACAATACACGAGTACCGCTTTATCTAATTAAAAAAATAAAATGTATAATGGATTGGATAATATAAATCTATATTTATTTTTATTGATATTGATTATAATGGATTTTATATTAAAATATTACCTTCCTGCAGATCTTCTCCTTATATTCTATTACTATACCATATTTAAAACTCCTCGATTCCCGCAATTCTTTAGACGACGGGTGTACATTTTTCTTCGTGTATTAATATGATATAAATTATGCCAATGATAAAAAATAACCATCCGGTCACAATTTTTTTTATCCTTGAACCATGACGATATTTTTTTATATTACTCCAAATTGCAATACGCCTGTTGCAAATGTCCGAATTAAAACAATGAAAATAGCGTTCTATACTAATTGCGATCCAGTCTAATGCTCTATTATCAATTGTGAATGTGTGTGTATACTTGAGTAATGTTCTTAGATCCACCCCTCCCCCCCCCCGTACACAAGGCTACGCGTACCACTAATTGGAAAACATTATCCTATATTCATCCGGAGATCATACAGTTTGTACTTAGCATAATAGTGAGATTATCAATATTCTAGTACGTTAAACTGTAGAGGCAAATGCAATAGCATCGCCAACAGTCGTAGATACGTCCGAAAAAAAGAGATTATCAATTTGACCCGTGGTTTTTTTTAATATAATATGGCACTACCTTCTCCTATGCAGGTACTGCCATGCTGCATAGGAGGATGTATGCATGGTGTATGCCACTACATCCTCCTACGCAAGAGAATTGGGCCGTCACGACCGGGGAGGTACCTCACGCTCACTTGATACCGCCGAAAAGTGACAAATACGGGGTCGCGTCTCGTGCGGTTTGTGAGTAGCCGGTGGCCCATTGGGGGGCGGTGAAATGGAGGACAATGCATCGGCATAATTATACTGATGTTCATGAGAGCCGGTAGTTGTTGAAAGGCCCCGATTACTCGTTTGTCCCCCTATAATATAAAAAATTTAGGTGTTGTTTGTAATGGTTACGCGACATAAAAATGTTAGCGATTATTAATGATAAGGACAAAGATACATTAGGGATTAAATAATTGAAACATGTTTCAAGTACTGTTTTATTAATAATTTTAATATTAAGTATGTTATACCGGCATCAAAGATCCTTCGAACAAATCAAATTATTTTAATATTAAGTATGTTATAAAGGCATCAAAGGTCCTCCGGGACCAGATTAGTAGGTCTACAACGGATAATGTAGAATTATAAGTATACAAATTTGTAATTACTGGATGGCATCATTAACATTATCAGCCCTGATCGGTCCACTACCGGACATAGGTCTCTTTCAATGAACGCCAGGGCGACCGGTCTCCTGCTACTCGCATCCATCCTAGACTAGTTTACTGCACGGAGATCGTCTTCCCCCCTGGTGAACGGTCCACCAACACTTGGTTTGCCCAAACGCGGCCTCCACTCCTTAGTGGCCCATCTGCTATCTGATCTTCTGTGTATGTGTTCAGTGAGTTTATTCTTCAGCTTATGCTGGATGGCATAAGTGCATATACAACGGTAACAGTGTTAGAATAGTGTGAATGTGTGATTGGATCTATTTTAAAATCAAATCACAAATTTGATTTCGTGTTTTTCATCGGCGTTACTACTGTTACTGATAAACATACAAGAAGCAAACAGGCAGACATCACCTTATGGTATGTCGCTTTCACAAACTGCACAAGTTTGTGAAAATATCCATTGCTTCTCATTAGCGTTACGTGAGTCGCTTAATCGACAATCTAGCAATAACACGATTAAAAGTAATGTCAGTATGTATATGTTTTAATTCAACGCAAACTTTACAAAATCTGGTATTCAATTAATAATTTAAATGCTCATCTGTCAGTGCGTCTCCTTGTTTGCAAGTGCCATAAATATGACAAATTACGAAGGGAGTTCGCCCCGGGCAACTCGTTTAAATAAAATTACCACGACAATTTCATTTTTAACACTGAAATCCGACGGCAAAAACTGTCCAAAAGAATGTTTGTAAGTTGGTATCCGAAAGTTAAATGGAAAAGTTTCGAATTCAAATTGACAAATTCGATAAGAGGAGACTTGGAGACTTGGGTGAAATTAGGTTTTTTTCTAGTCATTAACTGCCTACTTATAAGAAACTGACTTATAAATACTTTGGGACAATAAACCTTCGGAAACACACGGGAGGACTATAAGATTAATTTTTATAAGAGGTATTGTTCTGCTGCATTACAAATTAGTTGGGCCGCGACAGGTGTGGTACTTTTTACTTATATGATGCCCCCGTAAAGCGTATGACGTTGGTCGTGCAGAGTCTACATGAAAGCTATTTTTAATCGATAACAAATAGAAAATCGAAGGAGCTTGACACAAATACCACCTCCATGGAGTACTATGCCAATGCTCGATAACAGGTATATTAATTTTATTTTTAAAATTATACGTTACAAGTTCCATACAATTTGTAATCACTTAAGAAGCGTCAATCAGAAGACGAGCCTCACTTTGAAACTTCTAAAAGCTACCTGCTTAGAGGCATTAAGATATTTGTTGCGAGGATTTTTCCTCCGATAAGGAGCAATAAAAACCTTAATCCTTCGGGGAACTTTTAACTGGGACCCGCGCAATCACGACAGAGAAATTGTTGGCGTAATTAAAAAATTGTGTCCAAAAGAGTTCGAGTACTGTCCTAACTTGGAGTTATCTAAAAAGTTTGTTACTACAAAACATTTTAATAGAGATTTATTTGGGGAGAAAATCTATATTAGAAAAGTTTTTTTTTTTATTAAAAGGAAGAAGCGCTTGCGGTGTTTTTTAACTATTGTTACTGAGGTACTAAATTAATTAAAAATAATCATTCAAAGATTCATTCGTCCTGATTGTGACGTTATGGTCCCTTGGTACAACTCTGTTTTAACTTCTTGAACAATAACCTACTTCCGCATGCTAACCGCATACTACTCTGTTCTTTGTCATGGCGTGGTGGTACCTTTCGCTGTATATGAAATATCTGAAACCTTTGCGTTTGCATATGAGACTAGTAGTTACCGCAAAATCGAGCAAACTCTCATAAGATATTTTACAAGTAGTACACATGAGGCATAACGTCTCCGCTTAGTCTGTGACTCCCACACACTTCATGGGATCTCACCTGTCAATGGTCCTGACCATTGACAGTGCGTAAGTGAACTTTCCTGAAACCCAAAAAAAAAAAAAGGAAAAGCCACATAGTCTCACCAGAATTTCGGACCTGTACACATCCTCGTGAAACAAAAACAATTTTAAAACTATAATTAGCGGCGGACGAAGACGATAATGATAAATGAAGTACTCTTCATAGGATAGCATAAAGGCGAGCAGTATGATGTTAGTACACCTTTAGTTTGTTACGCAACTACTCGATAATCCATACAATGGTTATTGTTAGCTCGTATGTGTGTTTCGTTAAAGATATTTTTTGTATTTATGGGTTCGATGTAACTATTAGATATATTTATGACTTCATCTCTGTTATACTTAAACATTATTGATTAAATGTTTTATGTTATTAACTAGTACAATGTTCTACAAAAATACAGTAAGATCAGACGGGAGATCGTAAACATGCTATATTTATTATAATAATATGTTACGAAATATTGCTACAAATTATGAAGATTTGTTCCATAGGCGTGGAATAAAGTAACTACTGTATTACGCAATCCAAACTGAAACATAAGTTATACTTCTTTTATTTTAAACAACTAAGACTTTCCTTGCCAAGAATATGAATATGGCGAGGGAAACCGAGCATAATGTCGTGCAAAATAAATAGTACTATAAAAAAGAACACTGCACGCACAAAATTTATACCTTATACCGGAAAGCTTTCAATTCCTTGAAAATAATAATTACCTCATAGACTAAAACAATACTTGTGTATTACAACGCCACTGTGACAAATGTTAATTAAGTTTGAATTTGCTGGAGTCGTGGTGGAGTTATTTGGCAGCAATGATTTTATTTTATTAAATTTTACTTCAAAAACAAATAGTGGTTCATGATGCCAGGAACTAAAATTTCATATTCGGCGTCTCACAGTTTCAATATATCTTTGATGATTTCATGGATCATTGTTTATTTCATTGGTGTCGTCGTCTCTTAGTCGAATGGCAGCCACGGTGGCAATCTCTATAGAGATTAGCCAACTGCACAGCACATATTAAAGTGTCAATTTTTTATTTTCGGAGGGACCTAATACTGGTTGGCGGCGCTAGTCCAGCCTCAACAGTTCGACTGACTACGAAGACTTTTTGACTTCAGGTTTAGGGAGACGATAGGGGGACAGACTCCCCCTTTTCCCGCAGATGCGAAGAGATGAACCGGGTTGATAGTGGGCGTACCTTATAGCGATTATTTTGAGACCGATAAGGGGGAAGCGGTCCCCTCCCCACTCTAGTGGGACGGCGCGCGCACGATGCCGTTTTATTAGTATTTAGTATTTGGCTTATCTCAGGAGGCCTATCCGTTAGTTGGCCCTATTGGCATTTTACTTTGGGAGCGTGTCTTGGTGTGTCTTTGTTTGTGTTCTTGGTCGGACTTTGCTACTGCTATCGCGATCGCGTCGTCGGCGTCGTGCAATACGTGCTTCGGCCGACGGTAACGGGAGTCGGTTAGTAACGTCACGTCTGGCGCAGGACCGACGGCTTGACGTACTCTCCGAGGTACGGACTGTAAAACCGCCTACATCCTTACATCGGACGAAATAAATAATACCACTTAATGAAAAATAACACTCTGATCTGACCCGGAGCGCGAAACCAGGATCTCACTGTGATTTAACACGCTTACTACTAGAACACGCGGCAGATTTCATTAGTATTCCTATTACGTTGGCTTTTGTAAAAGCCTTTTAAACGGAGTGAAACTAAAAAAAAAATACATATTTTGATACGTGACTGACTGACTGACTAACGTTATATTTATGGAATAGGGGCTAAACGAGCAGAGAAGACATCGAATAGTGGCGATCAACGACGCCTCTAGACATTCGCAACAGTAGAGATTTTAGAGCATTACAGGCCTTTCAGATATGAAATAACCCTGACACATTATTCAAGTAACAAACACACCCCTAACTATGTATGGATATTTTCACAACACTGAACAGTGCGACGGCAAAGTCATTCATCATGCGAAATAATGATGAATCTAAATATAAACATAATTAGCGTCACATGACAGAAGGCGGAGTTTAGACGTGGCGTTTCTATATATCTAAATACATTCTTAGAGTACTGCACACGCTCGCAGCCCGACTCAGCCGCACAATAGGGCTCACACCTTAGATTACCGTAAACAGCGGAAACGCCGTGAGTAAGACGTAAACGGAAACACTTGGCAGTTGGATTCATATCGACGGCAAAATTAATATATACTTTAACACTTTCTATACGTATAATAGCAATATAAACGAAGATATTTTTAAGTATATTATAGTAGTTGTAGAAGTCGTTAATCGCCGTGTGGGGGTGGCTAGTTGGTCGCATTTCATCTGCTGGTCAGTCGATTCTTGTCGCTCACATCTGGCTCCATAGTGCGAACGTAGGATTTGCGTCATCGCTTACGGCGTCGAGTAAATCGTTAGTTGCGACGATCTGGCCGTTTAGTGTGCTGGATCTCTTATCCGGGTGAATGGTTTCTTTGCGTTTCCAGGCGTTATAATCTGTAGTTAATTTCATATGAAATAAGCGAACAGAAAAATGCAATGATAAAAAATGGCCTTGTTAGAAAGACAACAAAATTACCGCCGTAAAGCCGTACCGCATGCATATAAGTGCGATGCCTGGCTGGATACGAGTGCCTGCCTAATAATTAAACATAATACTATTACAAGACGTTCTGTTTGCTTGTCCGGAGTCCTTACTTCAGCTTTAACAAATCCAAAACGAAGTGTTGGTCGACCGTTTACCAGGTGGGAAGACGATCTCCGTGCAGTAGCCGGTCCGGGATGGACGCAAATAGCAGGAGGTCGGTCGTCTCGGTGTTCATTGAAAGAGGCCTATGTCCAGCATTGGACCGATAAGGGCTGATAATCATGATGATGAAAAAATCCCACAGTGCAGCGGTGGCAGCTGCAAGATTTCCAACATAGTAGTTAACTCTTCGGCCGTACCTATAAAGCTTCGATACTTACTCACAGTTGACTGACTCTGTGATGGCTTCCCTCCCTGTTTTTTTTCTATAAATATACTATCATTAACAATAACAAAGAGAAGACGTCCACTGCTGGACATTGACCCACCCTAGAGTGCACTGCAAGTCAAAGTCACTCACTACTTGGTTCCAGCGACTCCCCGCGGCCCTGACCAGGGCGGCAGTCCACCGGGTGTGTCCGGCTGTCCAACAATAATTAGTAGTGTATAATTTCTATACTTTCAATACCTATTGCTGTAGAAGTAGATGTCACTTACCACTCGACGGCCATCCTGCGCACTTGTATGTTTTCCGTAATAGGGACCACTGACGCCCATAGATATGTATACACACTCACTAGCAATACACGCCGCTGTTATGTGAGCGAAAGGTCGTGTCAGCTCCATTCGCTAGTACTGCTGCAATGGCAAAAACCTTTCGTCGCTTGTAGACGGTATCTCTTGGGAAATTAATAACTATATTCATTATATAAATCACCAATCGTGAGACTCGCTTTGCTACATGTTTTCACTCGCATATCGCAAGAAAATAGGTTATTATTTTCGGATGAAAAGTATTTTTATATTATTGCAGAATGTACCTAACCTGCGCCAAACAACTGAATCCGTAGAGTCGCTTTTGCGTGAATTATCACAAAACTTTTGCATTAATCATAAAACGTTGACAGGGAGAGAAAGAGATCGGAAATTAATTCATAGGTATATTATATATAGAGCTTGCTTAACTAATGCAAATATTCAATTCAACTAAATGAAGTGTTAAAAAAAGAACTCGGGTGTTGTATCAACATACGGTAAATAAAGATGGTTTGGAAAATTACGAAGCCTTATTTCATTTAAATAGACAAAAATAGTTGTGTTTTATTGATTGGATTGCGTTTATTCTTTTAGCGTACAGAAGTACGCTAAAAGAATAAACGGAACCCAAAAAATATTTTGTTGTGCGTCTGTTTTTTTGTCTGTCAAGGAAACATAAAAGTTACATCCCCATGACCTGAATCGTATAGTTTAGCCAGAAGTGATACATTGCAGGTATATAATAAAAAGGAATCTTGGTAATATCATCCTATGTCATAGAAAAAACTAATACAGACATGTATTTTTGTTCCTCTCTTCGTACAAAATGAGTGCCTCTGCTCTCTGTTAAATTTTTGAAAGTACTTTAATCATAGCAGGTATGGTTCCCTCAGTGTGCCAGTCCACAGTTCCAGTGGCGGGTGTTCCTTTTTTTTTTGTTTTTCTTTTTGTTTTATTAGGGCAAAGGATACACTTATGATGAATGATTACCAACATGACTTTTATTTTGGAATGCACTATGCTGACGGAAGTATCCAGTGCAGCTTCATATCCGTTACCATAAGACACGTTGGGCGACGGTGTAGGTGAGACTTTGGTCGATAGGTGTACAGGTCGCCCTCCTTTCCCGCAGATGTAAAGGATGTATCCCAATAGTTTTTAAGATTATAGATATCTTGACCGATTGGACTGGTCCCCTCGCTCACGCCTCTCTAACGAGGAGATTAAAGTTGGCCTTCCATTATCGTGGCGCTGGAAGGGCTGGTTGAGTGATAATGACTGGGGTAAAACCAACATGAGAACTGCGGCAACATGAGAGCATAGTCATCTGTACCCCGAGTATGAGTTTCATATATAAAACAGCGAAACGCAACTATAGCCTTAATCGAAACAACTCAAACACCTTAGTACACATGTCAGGCGCGAGTGTAATTTCCATAAATATCAACTATAAAGTTATTCGTTAGCTCACTTTAATAGTAGTATATTTGTCTTAGCCCAGCCATTTTTAAAACGTCCCTGTTATTATATCACACAGAGACTGAAGTGTAATTCAGTTTAAGCGCATTATACTTGTTATGAATGAGCTATTGCTATTTCGCTTTAAGTATATAGACCAAATAAGAGAGAGCAACAGCATCGTTTTACTTCGGACGCTTAGATTTTGACGTTAGTCTACTGTCGTCGGCCCTCGCATTGTTTCGCGTTCTAAACATAGGTTTTCTTTCAATTTCGGCACAAGTTTAAAAACGATAAAAGCGAACAACACACAATTTGAAATGATGGTGTACTTTATGAAACAGAAATTGGAGTTTTAAAGGTGTGTTTATGTGTACAAAGTTGCTTTATATAAGATGCTTGGACAGGTGATAACTAATGCTATATTCAGTTTCACTTTTCCAATCGCAGTTTTTCCAATGAAAGTAATTATACGCTGTTTCATACCACATATTGTAAAATACTTTTTTAGTTTATGTAAAATAAACTATTAGCTAAAATAAGTTTCCCTGTTGTTTCACTGCCCAAATTTCAAGCGTTAGCGCATATTTCATTAGTTGACTATAAAATAGCAGCTGACACTCAATTTATGTCAAAATACTACTAACTCAAACGTTACGTTACATTCAACCTTGATGAAAAAGTTAGCGTAAACGATACATGAAACTCACACTCATATTGTTAGTTGTTGTATTGTACGCTAGAGGCGCTGACGGAAACTCCACACATGTTGGTGGACTAGAACTCCATACATGTTGGTGGACTAAAACTCCATACATGTTGGTGGACTAAAACTCCATACATGTGGTGGACTAAAACTCCACACATGTTGGTGGACTAAACGATACATGGAACTCACACTCATATTGTTAGTTGTTGTATTGTACGCTAGAGGCGCTGACGGAAACTCCACACATGTTGGTGGACTAAAACTCCATACATGTTGGTGGACTAAACGATACATGAAACTCACACTCATATTGTTAGTTGTTGTATTGTACACTAGAGGCGCTGACGGAAACTCAACACATGTTGGTGGACTAAAACTCCATACATGTTGGTGGACTAAACGATACATGAAACTCACACTCATATTGTTAGTTGTTGTATTGTACGCTAGAGGCGCCGACGAAAACTCCACACATGTTGGTGGACTAAAACTCCATACATGTTGGTGGACAAAAACTCCACACATGTTGGTGGACTAAAACTCCATACATGTTGGTGCACTAAACGCAAACGAACGTAAAGTAAATCGTTGCAAAAACTCGCACTCGAGGTGCTGATCACGCTGGTGCTACGCTAGTGTCACACATTCGCTTTGCAGAAATAAAAAGTTGCCGGTTTAATGTGATTGCTATTATATCGAAACATGAAGTTCCCGAAGAGTTGTGCGATATTATAATTTCACCATATATAATATCAATTATAAATTAACTCGCGCCACAGCTTCGCCTGAGAATACCAGGGGCCAAAAATTATACACTGAAAAAAATTAAAAACTGATCCTCCGGAAGAATCCATGGATGAAAACTGTATGAAAATCCGTTTAGTAGAACTTTGAAAAAATCAATCACATACAGACAGGCAGATTTTGGGGACTCTTTTATAATATGTATAGATAGATCATACAACACTCTTACTAAAAGTGTTTTTGCTAACGATGGTATATTGAATATTACCAAACGTATGTAACTTCATACGGCACATTTAAAAATTATAAATAACATGCAATGGAAAATAAAGCTCATTTTAAAGCTTTTCGAGGCCTACATTTGTTCGGCCTGCGACATGAAGTTCGGTCCTTTCATAAAAATATTCCAGCTACTTGGCTTAACAAACTTTACAAGTGCCTTTATTGAATTTACTCAAGTTTTGATAGGTTCTCGGTTGATTTTTTTTGTTGCCTTCCACTTGCAAACATTCATTGTTCACCCTTTTTACTTTTCTTTTAAATTTAATTAAAACTGACGTTGAAGTTGACGAGCATTAATAAAGTTTTTATCTTCAGTAGTTGTTACTTGTGGCAATTTCAAGCATATTACTATGGTCTAAAGAATGATATTATTTATACATACATGTGAGCAGTGCTTGTGAGAACATAAATTTACCAGAAGATAGAATACTTTCGTGTATGTGTATGACGAATTAATATACGAGTAACTTAAAACTATCAAATTAGTCGTAACAACAAAACTTAAGAAATATATTTTCGACCAAACTAGATCAGAGAAAAACAATTTAATTTAATTGCATCATGTGTAAGTATGAGGTCACCAACCTGCAGTGGTGCCTTCGTTGCGCCTATTTGAACGTGTTATATTGGGTGTTCCTTTGTTATCGGAATTCTTAACGAAGTCATAAGGCAGATAAGTTATGTTTCCGATGTTACGCGAAGAATAAGCTCGTTGAAATGGCAAAGAGCTGGGACACACACTCAGTAGAAGAGTTGGCAGATGGGCCAGTAAGGTTCTAGAGTTGAGACCGTCTAGGAAGACGAAGGGTTGATCGACCGTTGACCGGGTGGGAAGAGGATGTCCGTGTAGTAACCGGTCCGGGATGGATGCGAATAGAAGGCGATCGGCTGTCTTTGCCTATGCCCAGCAGTGGACCGATGAGGGCTGATAATGATGACGACAGTATATTGATTTGATAGTATAAAGTATCTTCAATTTATTCAGATAATATTACTTTACTTTCGGGTAAGATTTTTTTACTTACACTTGTGAGCAGTGCTCGTGAGAACATAAATTTACCTGAAAAGAGAACACTTTTGTTAATACATCAGATAAAGGCTCTGTAATAAAATATGTATGTAGTACACGTATCCTCACAGTTTTGAAAGTACTCAAAGATATTTTGTGTCAACTCGAGCATGAAAATCCAACATAAAATAGAAACGATAAGAGTGCTCAAGTTTACTTTGTATGTAAGGTTACCTTATGCGAATTTTATTTAGTTTTATGCATCATGTGAGCTCTTGAGTCCGGATGGATGAGATTTTCTACAATAGCGTGCACAAAGAGCAGCATACGCACAGCTTAATGTAACATGCATGATCAACATGAGGATTTGCAAATTAGCAAAGATATATTATAATTCAGCACTAATGAGTGATTGCCATGCATTGGGTGCATGCTTGACAAATTAATGCCCGCACGGTTAGGTAATGGCTTTCTAAGTAAATAAGTTGCCCTGCTTCATCCCCATCAGCCACTCACAAATCGGTTGAAACGCGATTGCATAACCAGCACTCTTAAGGCGTTCTCATATATAACAGGTGTACCTCCCCGGTCCGGCTGCAATGCACCAAATGCTCTATCCCTATACGTAGTAATAGCGTAGGTGTATAATAGGCTAGAACATAGGCTGAAACATATGCGCATCAAAAATACGCTCATCCATCTCGATGTTATATTAACCGAACGTTGCTTAACTTGGTTAATGTTGACGAACGACTAGTCAAGCCACGCGAGTTATCCACATTACATAAAACGCACACATATTACAATGTCGTCTCTAGCGAACGTTACTTCGATCGGGTACGAGCATTTAGCCGAACTCCACGTGACCTAAAAGGTTAATTACCATTGTATATATTGCTAGTAGTTAATTATTATCGTATACGTCATAAGTTACGACTACGGGCCAGTTACTAGTGATCAATTACCCCTCGCCGAAGACAAATAGCTGACAGCAGGCTAACGAGTTCCATAACACTTACGTACGCACGAAAAAGCACCATGCGATGTGTTCCTAGCGATCATTAATCAAATTACGACTGTGCAGTTTAATGGCGGACTAATTACAGCGCATCATCTGCACGCCGTGCCATAATACGCGTAGGAAACGATAATGCAGATTTCATATCGATGCGGGCCCAAGTTTAGTCCAGTTCGTTGGATTGATTACATCACTATTGTTACGCCAATCATGAAAGTTGATGTAAAAAGGTAGATATACAGAAAAAAATTGAGGCGTGACTTCATCATCGCCAGGGATTAAGGGGTTCTGTGAGTGAGGAGTCCCCCCGTCATGCCGGCCCCATACACATGCACTTTCAGCTTAAACATAAAAGTAGCAAAACTAAGGTAATATGTAATCTAGACGCGTACTCCTACACCGTTGCAGAAAGCGGTTCCGTGTAACACATGCAAATATACAATTAATTAATGCAGATTGTGTGTATGATGTACCGTGTACGCCGGTTGAGCATGTGACGTCTCGGTGTAATTATTAAGAATTGAATCAGACTTACTGAGGATTTATTTGTTATTAATGCCATTTAATAATGTAATTTTTATGAGAACGTTATTAAAAAGCAAAGAACAAAGATATAATTATGTTAACAGTATATTGTATAATAATCGTGTCACAATGCAACTGGAAGACTGATTGTTGCGAACATCATTCAATAGCTAATCTAGCCGTATTAAAAAACAGTCAAGACGCCTCGAGGTTTCCGTAGCAGCGAACAAGTTCTCTCGAAAACCCATAACATCTAAGTAAAACGACTGTGACATACGGCTGGACGGACAGACGAATAGACAGACATGATGTCATTACAAGGTTTTCTTTTCTTTTGCAATTGGGCTACGGAACCCTAAAAAAGAGCACGTAATAACTGGTAATATGAAACTTAAAACTTTTATCAGTGTCATTCACTAGATCTTTGTTTGATAATAAAATAATCTTTTTAATTATAACTATTGTTTGATTTGCGTTATACGTATTTTTGTCTATAATCAAACACTACTAGGTAAGTTTAATAGCAAAACATTTAATCATAATCTGAAGTGTTAAAATTACAAAAGACGTACCTTGGTTTTATTATTCTCTGATGTTATATCGACGTGACACTCCCAAATTTTTTATTGGAAGTCTACAGCCATGTCCAAAGGTCGTTTTATCCATTGATAACACAAACAGCAAACGAAATTCAATAATAATTAAGTTTCTGTCATTGGCCTGCTGCCAATAACAGAAACATGTATCATCATCATCACCGTCGACCGCTGTATAGCGGCCTCTCCCATACAGCACCACGTGTCACGATCGCAAGCTGCTTGCATCCAGCATCAGTCCACCGCGTAAAGGCCGACCTCCACAGCGCCTTCCGGTGTGAGCCCACCACTCGGTAACCTTTCGTCCCCACCGGAAAAAATTGACGAGTAAATAAATATAATTTACGCAGGAGTGCAGAGGCGGACAGGTAAGGTTATTTATACTAATATTATAAAGAGGAAATATTTGACTGTTTGCTTGAATTCAATGGGCTCCGATAAGTGTAGGACTGATTGAAAGAATTTTACCGAAAGAACTTTTAAGAAATTTATTACATGTTCTAAAACGTTTTGATGAATATGAAACTTCGAAAATCTAACCAAAGTTATGAAAAAGGATAAATTTAATTTGTCCTTGATAAATTTAATTTGTGGTTTGAATTAATTTATTTATTAATTCAATTAATTAATTAATTCAAATCAATTCAATTTATTACCGCGACTTTGAAATAACTTTACCATGAAAATATAGTTTTTATACATATATTTTGGGAAATATCTGCGCGAAGCCGCGACAGACTGCCAATAGCAACGGAAAACATAAAATTGCAAACAATCTTGGAAACGCGCACTACACCTCATGTGCAAGAAATAGACCAGACCGAGAAAGTACCTCTCTCCCACATGTTACCGCCTAAAGGTTGATGGCTATGTTGTAACGATTTGTGTGGTTTGTACTCACAAGCCGTTATTAGAAATTGTAGATGTTAATAGACATCGGTAATGACCATTGGATCATATAAATACATTGGTATTTAGTTGATCGTTTGACCCTACTTTAGAAAAATATTCAATCAGACACGTGGGATATAATATAGTATACGTTTGCGTTCCTTTATTTTGTTGACGCGGGGAAACGCATTACTCGCCTTCTCTGGCCCTGGGTGGGGTCAAGCTGTGTGTGGGGTTCCATTGGTGTGTGGGGCTCGTGGTACATTATTACGTACACAAAAGTCACCGTGAATGCCATGAGTGCCGGCTTTGGTGAGGTACCTCGGAACAACAAATCATCAGGGCACCTCGACGGCTTGTCAGCCCCCTAAGGGTTCGTCGCCATCTCCACACAGTGGGGTTGACCCGCACTACAAGATAACCACAACAACATCGCGACTGTGCAATGGGGTCAGGTTCTGATCCTCGCCCCTTGCCCCGTGCACAAAAACGCCGCCTCCTCTCTTTGCTCTTTTGTCCCCTCTTCTTATAAGAGGGGGACAAAGAACACCCGCCTTCTCGGTTCAATTGGCTTCACCCCAGGTGTCTG
>JAFELO010000309.1:119241-130905 GCA_017140195.1 Eumaeus atala
CATTTCGATATTGCAAGTTATAACCTTAGAAAGCTTTTACGAGATTGGTGAGTGATAAAGTACGTACGTAACCCCGCGTCGTGACGAGAAAAAACACGTAACAATCAACAGAATCTTACCAATTATATGTTTATGAATACAACAGTACTTCCGTAGCTAATATAGTATATTAATCGCCTCTGTGGTGAAACGGTGCGGGTGTCGCCCATTATGACCGTTAGCCGCGGGGGGGCCTGGGTTCGATCCCCTGGTCGGGCAATGTTAATAAATGTTTCTCAGCTTATTCTGAGCACGAATTACGTTGCCTGGGATCGGAATGTGCCCGAAGTGGCCATAGGCTTGCCAACTGCGACATCATAGGCCTCAGTACCTTCGCTAATCGTGTGTGTGTTGGTATAGCTACTGGACTTACTAGTTGTATGCCTACCTCTTCGGGGTAACAGTCATGAAGGTACTTCCTTTTTTTACACATATAATATCACACAGACTTATACATTATGAGTGATATACGTGGGACACTCGGAAAGTTTTGCAAAAAAAAAAAAAAAATGTTCTATAGATAAATATGTTTCCGTGAAATATTTTCAAAGTACTCCCCGCCAGAGTCTCCAACCCATTAAGGTCCTAAAAATGAGAGAGAAATGTTAAAATGGGAACATATCTTTTTTTACTTACCTATAATTAATTATATAGGTACTTAAAAATTAATTGTATCCAGCCAGAGTCTCATACCTAAATCCTTTTGTTCGCTATGTTTTCTGAGGAACCTGGTATTTCGATTCTGCATCGGGTTCTTCATTCATCATGATAATTAGGTCATCGTGACAATATGTCGTGATGATTATGTTATAAACATCTAGGAAGAGTGACGGATCGACTTAATATTTGTCATATATAAATTTTACTAGCGACTAGCCTCAGTTTTTCTCGAGAATAACAGGGACTGGTATGTTACTTTAACAAATTAAACACTAAACCTGCCTCGTGAATCGCCCTACCCATAGGTGAAAAACATATTTAGATTAGTTCAGTATATTTTGGGAAAATTGAATACATACAGACAGAATAGCCCGGTTTTGGGGACTTTGTTCTATATTAAGTATATATAGCAATCCGCCCGGCTTCGCTCGTGAATAACAGGCGCCAAATTATACACTTGAACATTCCTGGTGAATGGCTCTATCCATGAGTGAAACCCGTATAAAAATCCACAAAGTTTGCGAAAACCCATTACGTACAGACAAAACAAGACAGGCTTTTGACATTCTTTTATATATAAGAGACGTAGTGTATTCTGAAGGAGGTGGTGCCATGATGCATAGGAGGTAAAGAGGAGGGCATCGCATCATCATAATTATGCTGATGTTCATGGGTGTTAGTTTTCGTAGAAAGGCTCCGATTTCTCGTTTGTTCCCCTATCCTATATATATATATATATATATATATATATATATGGGATAGGGGAACAAACGAGACCCTATATATATAAAAAAGAAGAAGAATAAGATATCACTGCCTCGTTGGTCCAGCAGCAAACAGTCCCATACTGCCAAAAGATCACGAAGTCAAGTTTCAACTACATAGTTGATATAGACTATTATTGGGATTTTGAATATTTTCTAAATAACAATTGGAAGTCCTGATTTTGAGCTTATATATTTATAACTTGCATCTTTTCCACCCGGCACCATGGAGTACGTATTATGCTGACTAACCATTGCCTTTTTTTTTGGTGACGAAGGGGAATACACTTACGCATGATACCTGGGAGCCCGGGTAGACGCCCAGACCTATGTTGGACCCGGCCAATGGGTAGCAATACCAACTAAACCCCTACGGCAGCCTTCAGCCGCTATTAGTGGAGGGCACCGGATGACTAACCATTGCCCAACTTGTCTTCGGTTTATTTCACAGAAGCAATATAGGAGAGCACGAGATTATTAAGTGCACTTATTACTATATAGTGCAAAAACACTTGTGTATTGTACTATAAGGTGTAGTTGTCCTAGCCGAATTTCGGCTACAACTCTCTACAGATACAAGCCAATTGCGTAGGTTATACCATAAATAGTACAAAAGTGTGTGTGCAGGTTCAAGCGCATTCTCTATTACCCCGTTCCTCTATGTGATATATTACATAGCTGACTTGTTTCATTAGAGATTACGGATTAGTCAGCTAGCCACTGCCGAAATCACACCGGATGCACATTAATAGTAAGTAAAGGAATGTTTGGGGACAATTAAGCTAAATAGTTACGAAATTCAGCACTTGATAGTCATTAACAGTTTTCTAGCGCTTGAACGGGGCAAATAAATCTAGCAATAAAGGATGTACAGCTTGTCTTATCATAACGAATTCTGTTTTAAAACTTGGCAAAGAAAAATGCACCGACAATATTTTTGTGTCACTTGCAAGATGGTAAAACATTGTCTGTTCAAACTTTATATTTAAGAACGGTAAGGTTGTATAATAGATTCTCTTACGTGAACTGGTATTCAAATTTTGGAAAAACATTGGAATTTTATTCGCTAATTTTAATTATGGTAATATTCATGTAGGGTATAATTATATAATGCGTGTAAAGTTTTTGCTAGGATTATTAAAATGAATGTTTTTCTCAAAGCACATTTAGCAGACATTAAACACTGTCGCATTGCAATGTTTTCAGTCGTGAACATACTGAGGTTGGCCCCAGTCATTACATTAGATTTGATGAAGCACAGATCCTTGCGAAAGAACACAGATTCCTTCCAAATGTTATCCCTGACTCCATTGAAATTAAAAAAATATTAACATTTTAATAGAGGGGATGATTGGGTGCTTCCTTCCGCTTGGTACACAGTTATAAACATAATCAAATCGGTATCCAAACGTAACACCTCACAGCTGCATATTAATTACAATAAGCACTTTTTGCAATAAATGAAACAACTAATTAATTATAAAAACCTTCCGGTACTTTTAATAACTTGTGACATCAGGACATTTGTCATGCCAGTCCGTGACTATGGTAACGGTAAAGATCCATTCCTTGCCTCCTCTCCTGTAATTACAAACTACGCCGTACTAATTTAAAGATTGATCATACTGCATAAAAATAAAAAATATTTTTTTTTTTTGTAGAATTATTTTATTAAACAATGAAAATGGCAAAAGTTAAACATAAGATCAGCCGATATCGCTCACATGCTAGTGAGAAGTTAGCAACGTGATACGGTTACACCGATACAGGATGGTTCAGTGGAATATGAGACATGTCACTTTCGTAACTAAGTTGAGTGTCCATTGTGTGGTGTCCCCAGTTTTATTCATGAACAGCGATGATGTATAGAGTGGCGTGAAGTGAAGTTTATATCATATGATACGGCAGTTTGGGCGTGTGGATATTCTGCACGCATTATCGTCCGCGCGGGGAATTTTAATTGTCTTCCATTGAGGTGAGGGCACTGACTGAGTTTGTATACTCAGCGCAATGAATTGATGGTTCATTTCAGTAGTTTAAAGCTAGTTATAACGAGTGAATTCAAGTCATCAGCATTTCTTTTATAAAATCGAGGGCAAACATGTAGGTGGGTAGTGTACTACCGCCGCCCATAGACATCTGTAAGACTGGGCGTCTTACAAACCCGTTGCCAGCCTTTATGGAAAAGGTATGCTCTTTTATTGAAGACCTGTAAGTCGTATCGGATCGTAAATACCGAGGGAGGCAGCCGGCTCCACAGTACAGTTGTGCGCGAAAGAAAAGAAAGTGGCGTTGTGAAGAAGTGGCGTTTAAACTACATTGTTGCAGATTTACTTGATCATCAAGGTGATGGGCGTGGAACTTAGAGTTCTGTCACGATGTCCGAAGAATTAGCCATGCCACCGCTGGGCATAGCCCTCTCTCACAGAAATATTAGTATGTCTCTCCCTTCATTGAAATATTAGTATGTACTTTTAAACTGGAACCTGTTATGGAGCATTTTATCTCATACTGATAGTAGTGCCAAGAACTGTATGCAACTTACTTTTATTGTATGTGAATATAAAAAGTAAATATTTAAATTATGCATAATGATAAAATACCCAGTTTATAATTGGGGCCACCACGACCGGGAAGGTTCTACAGCTGCTTCACAGCGATATCATGTGTTGATGTCGCTGTGAAGTAACAGCTATGTTGTCGCCTTTTCTGCGGATAGTGAGTAGCCCGTGACCCGCTGGAATAGTGGGGCGAAGGAGAGCCAATAAGCATATGCATATGTTTATTTGCCCTACTATGACCTAAAAGCCTATTTCAAAAGTACTCTACTCATCGTGGTGTTAAAGTAATCATTCATATTTAGGCAAGCATAGGAAAAAACACATTATTCATAAAAATAGTAGAACATTTTATCCTTGGATCAACAAATATTATGAAGAAAAAAGCCTCTGTAACGGCATACGTATTAGAATCAATCCTTGTTCAAGTATACATTTTTTTTTAAATAAACCATATGTTGCAAAATAAACCCTGATACGAAGCAATAAAGTTCCTTTCACATCGAACACTACACGTAAATAATTCACCCCATTTAAGGCATCCATTCAATTAAGGGACTCTGACTTATATTATGAATATTTGAATGAAATCAGATAAGTCCATTAGCACGGTCACGACTCCATGTACAGTCATCAAAACACCGGGCTTCGAAGAAAATACAAGATATTCATTATCACCATTTTTGACGTAATAACGTCTTGTAAATCGATAATGCTAGCTGCATGCATGAAAAATATAACATCATAGTAATGTTCCGTTAGCGTGTTAGGCGTGTCTGGCTTGCAGGCTCCCCCATTGGGAATAGTACTATGACGTCATAATTTTTCACTCTTCTGCCAATGGCCTTCAGGTACTTATAAACTGATTTTTAATTATTAAAAAAAAACACATTACACAGCCAAACGGGATTCGTTGTGAAATATATTTTTTATTCAATCTTAATGGATTGAATAAAAAATCTATTTCACATAGCTGAACGATCACTACTTAATTCAATTACAAACTTAACAATTTAACAACTTAATGTCATTACTATTACACAATTTATACCCGCCGAACATTGCACCCTATGGCGCAGTTAAATCCTCTATTTCTTGCACGGTCTCTATATTTTGTGTTCATGAAAGCCATATAAAATATACGACAAAAGTTAGACACAACTCCACGCTTCCGTCTATGAGGAGTATGCAGACGGAATGTCATTGTGTGCACCATAACAGATCACGAGGATGTAAACAACGCCATACCATAAACCAGAGATATCTCTATATAAGGAGTATATCCTTTATTATTATTACAAGCTTTTATTCAACTTGCAGAGTTCGTATGTTATGATTGCAAAATTTGTAAACCATTTTAATCACTGATATCTAGACATCCGGTTGCACCGTAATAGAGCGTACGTATTAATGTACACACGGTGGAAATTCAAGGTAACATGGAAGTTTGAACTTTTTTTTAGGGTTCCGTGACCAAAGAGCCAAAAACGGAACCCTAACAGTTTCGTCATGTCCGTCTGTCTGTTAGTATTTCACAGAAGTTTTACTTAGGATACGGGTAGGTAGTGTATATTTGAAATTTGCAAGTTAGGTGTATTTTATGAACAGCAACAAAATTGTATTCTATGATTTTGAAAAATAAATTTCGAAGAGCCCTAATGATTTGTTGTTCTGCGTCACTAAACTACCAAGAGGAAAAACTGTAAAAAATAGGATTATATAATTCAATGACTTCAAATGAGAATTGGTTTGAACAAAATCGATTGGCTACTTTAAGAGTTGTGCGATTTTTTGTTTTGCTGCTACGGAACATCCAAAGGCGAGTCCGACTAGCTCTCGGTCGGTTTTCTATACCAAATATCTATAAAAGTTTCAGGTCTGTGGCTACTCCTACTTCTACTTCTCTCTCAAAGAGCCACCATACGCTCCACGAAGTGTCAAAGTATTATTGTTATAATTAGACAGCATTATGAAGTGACGTCTTATTTGGACGTAATGCAGCAATCAGTACCACTACCATCGACTAAAAACAAATTATCGTCCTGACACATACTCTAAATGGAAGAATTTTTTTATATAATAGGGGGGCAAAAATTCACATAATTACTGTGCAGATACGTTGCTCTCCTTGGCCACTCGCAAACCGCACGAAACGCGACACATAAAGGTGTCACCTTGCGGCGGTATTATGTGAGCGAGGTGTACCTACACCCCGGTCTTGCCGACCCCATTCCGTTGCATAGGAGCCTCCTCCCCATCAGACTTGACAGGACGAGACAACCAGTTACTTTAAGAGACATGTATTATGTAGTGACATATTCCCATAGCTACACAGTGAAACTACACTACACCCATATCTATACGAGAACTTACAAAGATATACACTTAACTACTTATGTAAAATCCATAAACGAAAATGAATAAAAATAAGCATCCATAGTGAAATGAATAAAAATAAGCATCCATAGTGAGTAAATACGACGCCTTTGTGTGTAATTTAAGGGGCTTAAACCTTGACCCTCAATTGGGAGTGGGTTTAATCCGAGCATGTGCAATAATCGCCGGTACACGGACCTTAATGTGTTGTACATAACTTCAGCTGATTACAAATTAAATAAATAAAATATTATAGCTAATGAATAGTTGAATTACTTGGTGGTTGGTGAGTACTGACGTTCGCTAACATTTGCATCACAAATAGATTTGTACTTACATTTATCCCACCAAAAACAAGCTGTAAAAATTACCCAATTTTTGGTGGAGGTGTTTGTTTCTCCAAAAATGTAACGAAGTTTCTAAGCAATTCCTCTTGGTAGTAGGCATCAGTAAAAGTTTTCTTCATTATATATGCCATTTCTATATTAATTCAATTAGATTTTATGCTACTTGGCCGTTGAACATTCTCTATGTACATTTACTTTTTGATACATCCAAGTTGTTTTACTATTCATAGCCGTCTCTTCATCGCGATGTAAGAACGTTTTCTTGCCAGGTTGAAACGGTTTGGCTCGATATAATATCATAATAGTTTGCTCACCAGCCCTGTGCTGAGTACTGTACCACGAGGACTTGTGGTACAGGTTCTGGACCGCATAAATATAGCTTTTTCTCTTTTCGAAGAAATTTTATATATTTAAGAAACACATAGATAAAGGTCCATGACCTGAGCGGGATATGAACCTGTGATCTCTGGCGCGTGCACGGTATACTCGCTTGCATTACCACTGCGCCAACTGGTTGTCAAACAACGAGAGTTTTCAGGAATCTCTCATAATGATCCTGATATCGAACATGTGTCTATTAGGACACAAAAATCATTTTCATAATAAACAGAGGAGCAGTTTGTCGTGTGATGATCGATAGCCACTGTAATTAATATCTGTGATAAGTTGACAGGGCCGGAGCGGGCGGAGCTCGATTACGCTACACACCCCGTAATAAAGACTGCCGACACTGCATTAATGGAATTCGAATGAATATTTAAAATTCCCCACAGCAATCAACATCACGTTGAATGACATCGGCGTTCTTGTGTACTGATGGAAAGGTACAACGAACTCATTAGTAGTGGACGCCATGAGATCGAATTTCGATAACAATTATAGTAAAAATTCCACTTCGAATACTTCCTAAATTTTCCACCGTTACAGACTACTTCTTGGTAGTCCAAGTACAAAGACGCAGAATCTTCCTTGCGACTTTGTACTTGGACTATCCTGTATGAAAGTTTCATTTATAAAAAATGTATGTATAGCAGAAGATATATTTAAGTTTGAGCAAATTGTTTCTAATTTATGTAAAAATTAAAAGTCCGTCCCAGTTGCACATGGATATTTCACAAAATATGACAAATATTCATTTATTTATAAAAATACAGATACTATAAATTTTAATTTCATCTTCGTAACATGAAGTATTGTAAAAGTACACTTTACCACATAAATAATAACAAATACATACAATTTATGACAGGTTAATGTCTGTCGGGACAGCTAATTGTCAATCAATTCTACAGCTGTGATATCAGGATTTCATTTAAAAAGAGACGCACATTTATTTACATTTTCATAGTAAACGTAGAACACGTTTTATAAAATATTATATAGTCTATGTATGCACATGCTGCTGTTGCAGCAGTAGTGTAGGATTCCAATAATAAAAGATTTCTTCAAACTGGTCATTCAGTAGTAAAGCTACCTATATATTCAATACAAACAAACAGAAAATCAAGTGTTTCGTCTTTATAATATTACTATAGATACCATATTACAATAGTGTTCCAAATTTGAACGTTTGTCTAATCTAAATTAATAGCATTCCAAATGAAATTTACCGCTATGCAATTTATATAGTGTACCTACTATTACAGGAAACTGATGTTTAATAGTAATGTCTGTAGACTTATCACACCACGTTTTTGTAAGAGGCAGTGCCATGCTGCATTGCAGGGGAATTGGGCCGGCACGACCGGGTAGGTAAATCTACATAATACCACCGTAAAGTGAGAACTTCAGTGTCGCGTTTCGTGCGGTTTGTGAGTAGACTATGGCCCATTGTGGGAAAGTGAAAAGGATGGCAACGCATCTGCATATTTAGTATGCAGACGGTCATGGGTGTCGGTAGTCGTAGAAGGGCTCCGATTGTCTATCGGTGGGGGGGACAAACGAGAAACGTTATTTTTTTATAACACAGACTAAGAAAAATCAACGTTGGCCTAGTCCTGGGCTAAATACCTTAAGGACTTGTGTTACAGGTACTAAGCAACGGAAATACATTTAATTTAATATTTTTATAAGTTTAAGAAATTTTAAATAATTAAGATTATAAGTATAGAAATTGATATACTGACCATAGAATACATATATTAAGTATACACGGCCTAGGCGATACCCGAAAACGCGACATTTGGCGTAACACGCGGGCTAACTGCCACGTTACCAACTCAGCTAGCCGGTCCTCCGTATTTGTATAGTTAAACTTGGCTCATTTGTTACGAGTTTCTACATTTCCACCGTTTCTTTAACATATGACATCTGAATGAACATAAAAAATGATATCCAAGAAGAAATATCGAATCTGCATGCTGAAAACGAACGTGCCTTTATGGTGTTTTTGCATTCTGATACGAAGGTCTGATACAACACGCCTCGCAGATCATTTCTGAGAAATGAATACTAGTTTTTGCCTTACATATAGCTAGCCGTAACTTTTGTTATTTTGTTTATATTTTTGTATGGACCATCACTCATTCGTTCGTCCATTTATTTTATAATTTTAGTTTGGCAGATCGGCTTAAAGATAAGAAACGCATCTCCACGTCCTCTAGTTGTTAAATTGTTTGAGAGCGTCAGTCAATTTCGACCCGGTCTTTTTGAACAGAAAAAATGCATTCACAATTCGAATAAAACGTAATACTATGTTGGTGTAATTTCTAAATCATCAAAAATACAATCGATCATAGGGACTGCCAAGTGAAAACTCAAAGTAGCAGTGACCCGTATCTAGTAGAGTACACTTTTGGTGAATGCACGATATAGCGTAGCGTAGGTTGCGTAGCTTGTTTTCACTTTAAAAATCTTCATTGTATGAGTCTTTTTTTATAGTATAGGGGTGGCAAACGAGTAATAGGAGTCTTTTACGACTACAGACGCCCACGAACATCTGCATGATTACTATTCCGATGCGTTGCCCTCCTTCCCTCCTCCCTCCAATGGGCCAGAGAGTTCACCCAAAGTAGCCAAATAGATCCAGAGGTACAAAACAGCTAATTACGATAAAATTTAGTACATTCAGCCTGTACTGTTACGATAACGCGTATGACGTGTATGTTAATTAACAATATTATTATGCTAATCAATTATTAGACACATGTACACCAGTAACAATCGTGGACATATTGATTAATTATTTATTCACGACTGTGATACAATGCTCTGATTACAGATTTTAGCTGTCAAATGGGCTGGCGTGAGTTATGACGATTTATGTTATACAACGATTTGTTTGGTGTCTACTATTTTTGTGCCGAAGCCCATACACACATTCCTATGCATATGTACTGCCTTAATCTCCTTCCCTCCAATGGGTCACCAGAAAATCACAAACACCCGAAAAAGACAAGTCAGCATGGTATTTACTAGTACTAGGTACCTCCTTTACATACGGCGTTTTATAAATATTTATGCAAAAAATTATCACAGATAAAAGATATAAATTAGCTATTTTTAGTTTAACTGTACAAAAAAGATTTTAAATACATAACAATTTCAAAATGTAGGTACCTTACTACCTACACATGTTATAAGTCCCCAAGAGCTCTCTGTATATATGAATTGATTTTCTCAAAATATGCTGAACAGATTTTAACGTAGGTTTTACTTATGGATAGAATGATCCCCAAGGAAAGTTTGAATACATTATTTGTTAAGGTAGCAATCAGGCTCGTGTTATATCTATTATATATTTTTATTATTTACCATCACGTCGAAATAGAATATAATTTCTTTGTAATTATTCATCTTTATTAAAAATTCTTCATTATTATTTAAATTCACACACCCAGAAGATCAGATGGCAGATGGGCCATTAAGGTCCTGGAGGGGAGGCCGCGTTTACGAAAACGAAGTGTTGGTCGACCGGTTACCAGGTGGGAAGACGATCTCCGTGCAGTAGCTGGTCCGGGATGGACGCGAGTAGCAGGAGATCTGTTGCCTTGGCGTCAATTGAAAGAGGCTTATGTCCAGCAGTATACCGATAAGGACTGATAATGATGAAGTTGATAATGATTATTAATTACTCTTACAAACGTTAAAATGTATTATTTAATCTTAGAAGTACAAAATAACGTAACACGACACATGACTGTGGACAAATTGACTGCTCACCATTGAAGTGAACCGCAGTATTAGACATAATTGATAATTCCGGATCATTGCGATACCGGAGAGAGAGTGAAATATAGATTGAACTTAATGAACGTCAATTCCCTGGGAGGCGATACAATGAACATCAAGTGTAGATGTTTATTGAAGCACCAGGATGCCACGTTCAATTGGTTTATATTGACACAGCGCCCAGAACTAATAGGCTCCAGACACACTGGCGGAAGCATGGCAACGCATCTAGTGTCGCGCTTGTAGCATATATAAGTGAATATGCTGGAAAGTAGAAGACTACTTTCCCATTGAAAAGCTACAAACGTTGTCATAGGATAGTCGAGTATTCATGGCATTTAACTCTTACTGTAGAGGTACTGCCTTTCTGCATTGCAGCTGAATCGGGCCAGCACAACTGTGGAGGTACCTCTACGTCACACGACTCCGCTGCCAAGGATTAGCTAATCTACAAGCGTTCCGTGCGATTTGTGAATTTCTGGTGGACTCCGAGAGAGGCTCCGGCTCGGAGAAAACGAGTTTCTCCTTATAATACATAAAAACTACACTACGACGCTTGTCGATGTGACGTTACGCTTGGATACGGCGTCAGTGTGAGTAGAGCCTTTGGTGTCTCTTGATGTACATCTATTTTATTATAATACAGCCACCCGTTATTGGTTCATAAATGTTTCATTACTGGTTTATTGATTCGCATCGCTACATTACGTATTGCGTTATCGTCAAAGTACATTGAAAGTATACGTTGCA
>JAFELO010000309.1:131100-141464 GCA_017140195.1 Eumaeus atala
ATAATTTGATTACTCAATAACGTCTGAAGTCTAAATTACATTGATTGTCAACTTTTCTTTATGTGCCGTCCAACCGGGCGTTCGTTAAACAAAATTACTATGTTCTTTATAATATAATAAAGGTAAACATAACATCTGTGGCGCCCCTCATTCACGAGCCGTTCAGTCACGGAAGTCATCCTTCGGTATTCATCGGCCTGTTTAAATCGCTTCAATTTGTATGAGTTAAGTAGTTAATGTATTCTGAGGGTCCCATTGTCAGATGTCAAATAGATACGGGTAGACTAGTGATGCCTATAGCGCTTTCATTAGAAGATTTTAAATGTTGGATTTGTTTACAAAAAAGGACGTACTCCCTTAGTTCTACGTTAGAATGACAGATAAAAGGATAAAAACAGGTGTGAAATATGAATGTGGATTAGGAATTATCAGATTGATCGGGTACTATCCGAAGAAGTCTCACAACCGACTTTTTTTAATAGCATAAGTGAGCAAACGAGCAATCGGAATATTTTGATTACTACCGACGCCTATGGACATTCGCATAATTCCCCCCTAAGGGCCGCCGGCTACTCACAAAATGCTCGAAATGTGACAGCAACGCCGTCACTTCACGCCGGTATCAAGTAAGCAAGAGGTACTTCCCTGGTCGTGCCGGGCCAATTCCGTTGCATATGAGGATGTAGAGTCATTTGTTTGGAAAATGAGAAGAAACAAGACCAATTTGGTAACGGATCATAATATGCGATACTTTGCTTGCTCCACTAAAGAACTGGAGCGAAATTATGTTGTTGTCTCGCACACTTTTTCCCAGCGTAAAGTGATAGTCACACATGTAAACATACTTTTGATATGAACTCTTCAATCACCAGGAAGAGACCGCTACTCGCGCCATGGCCAACACAACTAATGCCTCTTAATGTTTAAAAAAAAAGTATATAATAGTAAAACAGCCGTTATTTGTTATTAGAATCATCGACTGTTACTTTTACGTACGCGTAATAAATAAAATACCTTTGGTCCCATATAAATTTATGCAGCAGAAAAATTTAACAATTTACACTTCAATATACTTTTGAGATCGAAAACGTCTAAGTGAGAATTATGAGGCGATATTTCATGAGGAGGTGACACGTTCTCTCATTTAAGACTTTAGGAGCTATAAATTGTACTCCTCGCCTCGTACTATACGTGACAGTACGGGTAGTACTGTTCTAATAGTGAACACAAAATTGTAAAACGAAAATATAAATGAAAAGGGTTTCGAACCCTCGCTTAACACCGCCGAGGCCCATGTAGTATAATCAAAATATCTTTGAGATAGGTATACAAGGCCATAGTCGGTAATTTGCTATGTCGTTTGTGAACGAAAAGGCTTCCCTAGTTAGAGGACATTGCAAATAAAAATTTGGAGGTTTGCGCGAGGATTTCTGGCATACTCACAATTTTTGATATCTATCAGATAGCTGAAACTAAGTGTTAGGAATGTTGGACGGATCTTCAAAAGATAAACGACAACAAATATTTTAATGAACATAATGACTACCATATTTATCATCATCGCGTAATCGATTCTTTAATAAGATCTCTTAGCCGGCCAAAGAGCTGAAATAAAAAACTACGTCTTAGATCATTATAATGATTTATATTAAACACTTTATATTAATCGAGAATACATTATAATAATATATCTACATTAATATAATAACTCTACATTACGGTAATATAATATAATCTCCTCCTGCGCGTATGCAAGATTGTTATCTCCTATAACATTTCACCAGTACACATAGTTAGTATTTAAAATACAAACTATCACTATTCAAGCAGGTCTCGGTGAATTGAAACACAGTTCAGTTATAGAATAACAATAAGTCCGGCGTAACTGAATCAAATCACGTCTGCACCATAAAATATAAATGCAACTTTTTAGTAAGAGCTATTCAATGCTACGTATAGATGATTTCATACTTGGAAGTTGTGTAATATGAGATGTGGCACTGCGCCAGGATAACAAAATACAAACAAACGTATTAAGAACATAAAATATTTTCAAACGAATACACATCTAGTATTTCTACTTTTATACACATTATTGATGTAAGTAATAGTCATAGATAATAGATAGACCCATCCATTTATTTCCGATATCTATGGATGGAACCTATTTTATAAAATAGATACATACATACGTACACAAATTTTGCTGACTGGGTCACGTGCTGTGGCAATAATATCTCGGTATTTAACAGAAGTAAGATATAGCCAATATTTTAAGTTGAGCAAATTAAATATCGGTGCATGTCATTAACATTGGTCTAGTAGTTTGGTTAACACATGGTTTTTATATATCAAGATAAATATTTACAGTAGCTACATTTACGTTTGCTTTTGTTCAGCGTTTCAAGAGCTTGGTTGGCAAAGTCCTTCTGACAGCGGTGCTTATTTTTGGGGCGATTTATCGGTTGGGAAAAAATCAAGTCTGTAACATATATATATACAACTAATAATTATAGGGCGGCAAAGAATAATAGGAAATTTGGTGCTATAGACGTCTATTTATATTTGCACTGCTAGTGATTATAGACGCGTTGCCTTCCTTTGCAACATTCGGCGCTGGGTCACCAGCTGCTCACAAAGTCATCATATTTCAAGGAGGTATCATGTGAGCGAGAGGGACCTCCCCTGAGCGTGCCAGTCCGTTTCAACTACAATTCAACATGGACAATTTCCGCTTACTAAAAATCATTATTAAGGGATCAGTTAGTTTATAAAGTAAAATCGATCTTTGGCAGACGATACACAACAAATGAAAAGCTTTTAACTCGGCCGATAAGTTTCAGTTCTGCGATAAGCTGAAATTTTGACAGCGAGCTCAAGTTTACTTGTTAAAAGTTTTCGTGTTGGTTTTCAGCCAATTTAAAACTTTTATTTTTTGTTCACTATTAATATTTAATATATTTTTTGTTCTCTAATAATATTTAAAATATTAGGCGATGCGATTGCATTTGCCTTACCAGTTCAACGCACCAGCGAAGGCTTTTGCGTTTCGTCAGCTTTTCATCATCTATTGTACCTTCATAATCTTATTCCTTAATATAATAGTAATATTCTACCAGTCAGGTCAGCTCTGTGACTATCTCTATAGGGACTCGTCAACTGCGCAGGATATAGACATATGTTATATGAGATAGAGATATGTTATATGACACGTACATTATAAGGCACACATGTACTCTCTATTCCCTCATCCTCCAATCTGATGAGAAGGTTGTCCGACATGACCCTCGAGAAACCAAGCACAGGACCGATGGCACTGGGGTATAAAACTATCGACTGCGGACCCGGAAATCGAACCCGGGACTTTGCGATCTGTGAGCATGCTTACCACTAGGCCACGGGACTGTTCAGTATAATTAATTTGTTTGAAATTAATTGAATTTAATTTAATTCAATTAAAATTAAAATTGTTAAAATTTATTGAACAGGTTACACTATAGCTACCACGATAGAAGGAATATTGAAATGTTTTGTAAGGTTATCTGGGTAATGACGTAATTAAATCTTTAAAGTTGGCTGTTGCAAATTACTTTAGATGGGCGATTATTTATAGTACGTATATATGGGGACAAATGATGATTTTCATAACTACTACCGCTAGATGACTGGACATCTGCATAACTGATGTGTAAACGCCTTCCTTTCGCCCTACCCTCCAATTGACCACCAGAAACTACACATACCTGTCACTTCGCGGCGATATCATGTGAGAAAGAGATATCTCTGGGTAGATCCCCAGTTGTGCCGGCCTAATTCGGCTGTAACGTTACACTTTTAGCAATCAACAACATATTGTACATATCTGCCTTTTACTCAGATTCCTTTACCTTTTACTAAAATGTCGAAGCACTTCGGTCGGCACTCATCGTCAAGTATCCTGACGATTCGCTTGGCGTGAAATAATTTGCATTTCGCTTACCTTATACATGGTAAGTGATTTAATATGAAAATCCTTTTACAAAAATATCGCAATATAAAGCAACTGCATTAGGATCTCAAAATATTTTCTATAATACTTCATGTTAAGCCTTTCCTCAAAGGCCTATCTCATTTCAGCATAGTGATACTTTAGGGATAACCTTAAAATTATTTGATGTGAACAGAATAAGAATTGTCAGTAGGTTAAATCTACTTGTGATTCAGCTGCCGTGCTCGGTGAATGGATGCCCGGGCAACAATGGTGGAAGTCGGCAGCGGTTAGCAATCATTGGTTTACATATTTTATAAGATTAAATGGATACAGCCAACATAATAAATACAACAGGAAATGGCGGTATATTCCGCCTAGCTATATACGTCCGTTGTAATTATTGTTTGTGTGTGGTTTGTGTAATAATTGTTGTATATTATTGCGGCGTCGCTAGGAGAAACTTGCGAAATAAAAGCTACATGGGTAGTGATTTCATTTTCTCGTAACCATTGATTTTCAAAGATACAAGGCACACGATTTCATACTGAACTGTCATTCCAAAGCATCCGTGATTGTGCAAATTCTTTTCCAAAGCCAACTTTACGTGTATGATTTTAAGTTGTTTTTACAAATCAGATTCAATTTGAAAAAAATCAATAGTAAAAACATGTTTCTTTGCAAATTCAACCCTATGCATGTGCATGATCTAGATGATATATAATTTGACAATGTGCATATCTTATACAGGCGGTCTTGAGACTGACTGGCTATTTGGGTATTTCTTCATCAATGTTCGTAAACTGGCTAAATAATATAGTGGAAACATGCGGTTAAATTGACTTATATGCCCGTGTGTCAGTGGTATAAAATATATCATATTTGTTTATTGCTTCAATAGGCTCTAGGATGGAAATGTACAGTCACGAGCGCAGGTGTTTAAGTATGTAAATGTTTAAACGTCCGCCATAGAGGAAAATAGGCCAATGAGTGAATGAGTGAGGCATGTCTAGCCGTAGATCCCAGTCTGATGACTGGACTTGATCTCATCTTTATCTTGATCGTAGTCTGTTAGAATTTACTAAGAGGTTGTGTCTTTGTGCAGTCAAATTATACCAGCATTTATTGCCATATATGGGCAAAATGACAGCTATACAACAATATGACGCGGATAGCGTTTAGTGTGTGACTTTCTGATGGCTCGTCGAATGGGAGAAGCTAAGGAGATCATCTTAACAGGTGCGAAGTTTTTGGTTTGCAACCTATCCGCCCCTCCCCTATTGCTATAAAAATATTTTAAGTGTTTCGTTCGGCAAGTCAAGCTGTCACTTAAATGTCATAGTAGTCAGCTAATTCGGCTTTTTGGCGGTCTGAAACTAACACAAACTTCATTCATACTTCTCAGTGATCGTACACGGAGAAGTGCTATTCTCTTCCCCTCTCATTTCCTAAAGTGATAGAGTGAGAGTGGGTCTGTGCCCAACAGTGAGACATAAAGGGGCCGATGCTGATGTGATATTAACAACTTTCATTTGTATTATTATAGTATTATGTGTACTTTTATCATCACCCGTTCAAAATTGGTAATTTTCTTTTGTTGATTTTACTTACAAATAGATAGTCAACGCCGACTGGGTGCAATATATGAGGAAGCAAAAAAAACTTAGGAAACGGATGACAAACGACGAAGCCAAAAAGGCTCACAGTGGACGCTCGCTTCCGTCCATATTTATTATACATCGTATCGCGGAACACCTCACTATAAGATTAAATATATTAAGTGTGGGTGTATGTGTGTGTGTGTGTGTGTGTGTACAGTATACATGTTCATGTAAAGAGGTAGAGTCGAACTGACACAAACTGACTTCAACGGAGTAGCTAGCATGTGAGTGAATCTTTCACTCACATAACACCGGTGTGTCATCACGTCACATAAGTGACGTCTAAGTGTTTCGTGTAATTTGTGAAAAAAGATTTTCCAGCATTTCATTATCCGTTTTGTAATGTTACAAAATGATATTGGATTATAACATGCTAAAATAAAAATATATATTAAATCCAAAAAACAGTTTCAGACTTTCACTCTCTGAATTAAGTTATTTAAACAATTAGTACCTTCTAAAAATTTCCGAACCGCATTATTTGAATATGACGTAGTTTGAAAGGGATCATCGTTATTCTTTAAAGGACGGACAAAGGATGATGATGCCGAAATAATATAACATATTAGATGTGAATATCTGAAGTCTAAAAAAACCTTCACACTTTGTATTATAACACCTATTATTTCATATCTAAAAATAAACGCATATTACCCGAACCATATCGAATCTAATAAAAAAACAAATATAACAGGTAATACAATATATAGAATCACAAAGAACAAACAGATTTGATTTAGACGGAACATACAAAGAAAAAGTTTTTATATCAAGTTCAACCGCGCTTTGTTTATGGCGAGAAATAAGTAATTCTTCAGACCATTCATTATCATTATCATTATACTTACAAAAATATTAGCAGAATTGTACCATGTAAAATTAGTTCTTTTTTAACATTTTGAAGAAATATACGAATGGGTAATCGGATCGGGTTACCGACGCCCACAGATATACGTATAATTAAATCGTGCAGATGCGATTCCTTCCTCCTCCACTGCTATGACCCACCGGCTATTCACAAACCGCACGAAATGCGACAACGGAGTTGTCGCCTCACCGTGCTACCACGTGAGCGAGAAGTACCTCTAAGTCGTATCGGCCGGTAAGTAACTCGTAGATTTACTTTTAACATTACAATACTACTTTGACGGATCGCGGTTTCTTTAATTATAAAGCTAGCCCGACGTTCAAGAAGCTTCTTAGACTTTAAATGTAATTATTGGAATCAAGTTATTGGCAAACATTAGAAACACGTTGTAAGATGAAAGCAGGCGGAGAATCCGACAATGACCCTTGTTACCCATGGACTCGCCCTTAAGGTGGATTTCGGGCTCCATTTCCGATGGCTCCGGTGGGGAAGTAGGGGAAAGGGGTGGTGATGCTGGGCCTGGTCCTATCCAACTTAGTACTAAAACTAGTTGTTCTTGAGCCAATAATCTGGTACCTACCGGAGTATCGCCTTATATGGAGCCCATGTTTGTGTGGATGTCTTTACTATAGTCAACAAAACCTACCTGCTCAAAGTAAAGCAGCCATAGTGGCGATGGCTTTACAGGGTTACCGTCTCTTGAGCGGTAATAACAGCTCTTGGCAGCGACCTGCCCTGAGAGCTAGTGACGGAAGTTCTAGCCGAAGTTTACATATCATTATAGAGACGAAAACATTAACTGACTGTTGTATGTCCCAGACGTCGGACGGGGCTGGTCCAGGTTGTCAGATTAGCCCCACCATGTTTCAAGCCCTGTCGTGGCGGAAGGGCTCAGTAACCTGGGATGAGTCAAAACACCTTGGGCGAAGCCAATTGAACTGAGGAGGGGGCTGTCTTTGTACCCCACTTATAAAGAGAGCAGACAAAAGAGAACATGAGGCGACGCTTTTGCGCACGGGGCAGGGGGCGAGGATGGGAACCCCCAAATCCCATTACACTGTCCCAAAGTTGGTGGGGTTATTCTCTGGTGCGGGACACCCTCATCTGTAGAGGAGGCCTCGGTCCCTTAGGGGCTGACTGGCCGTCGAAGTGCCCTGATGATTTGTCGTTTCGGGGCACCTCACCAAAGGCGGCACCGTTGGCACTGGCGGTGGTTTTTGTGGGTCTGAATCTGGAATATCTGGAATTATGCCGCGATCCCCACACACTGCCTTGTTGCCGACAGATCCAGGACACGAAAGCAAATGTAAATGGCATCCGCGAAGTTTCATTGGTGGGTGATGGTAGCTAAGCTCACACAAACGTCTAGTGTAGACTCCGAAGTCTACCCAGGACTCGTGCCAGTGCATAACCGTATCTCCCCGATAATCCAAAAAATATATTTAATGTAAGTAAGAATTAAGATATGCCGAGGGAGGTTACCAGTAATGTCAAATTCATTGTGTTTTACGAACGTTTTGGCATCACTCTCATCTCGCCTTGCTGTATTATTTTATGTATATTCTTAAATATTTAATGACAAGTCAGAGGCGAAGGTGAACATGTCTGCTACCACGTCCTAGTTGGAAGGATAAATAAATACAAACATGTTTACATACAAAGGGAAAAAAATTAAGAATGTATCAACTTTTTTTTTTATTCAATGAGGCAAAAAAAAATGATAGTAGAAGACGTAGTTTATTGTCGGTAAATAGTGCCATTTACCAGCTTTCCTGGTTTTAGCCGACAAGACGTGATAACAACGAATGAAAATATGCTAAGGGAAACTAAATCAAAACATTAGCTAAAAATTAAACTTTATTTATACCACAAACGCTTTAGTTTTTTTTTTTACTAATCAAATATAATTTTGTCGTGGTTAATTTTAATTATAATATAGCCGAACGTTACTGGTCGAATTGTCACCCGTGGCCATGGTTGATGTAAAGCTTCTGAAATGTTCTGAAAGCGACAAAATCCGTTCATTACATAGAAAGAACTTTAATTTTTATACATAAAATATTTAACATAACATGTTTACATACTTATGTTGTTCCTTCGATACTTCATTCGGGCAGATTTTTGAATGAATTGAGGTTCTCAGAAATATAAAATGTATGCCTCTGTGGACTGACTAATGGAGTTGGGAACAAGTGAACTGTAAAACTAAGTAAAGAAACCCCATCAGTGCTGAAGGAATCTAGTGACCGATTAGTGGTTCTCAAGCTGAGCGTCGTTAATGATTGGGAAGTGATCAATTTTTCTTTTTCTTGGTAATCACTTAAGTGAGATCTTTCTCTTTTCTGGCTTCCTGCTTAGTATACTACTACCTGTGTATACATGTGTGTTCTAATATATGTATAGTACCTAGTATATTTTTTTCACCTGTGAATTATCTAACTTATCCTCAATGAAATCTAATAAAACCCACTCATGTCCCGACACTTAGAAACAATGTAGTAATAGAGTAGTGACCATACTACCTCAAACCATTTAATGTCCAATAAAACAATAATTAATGGAGCAGACACATTTCATGTTTATTTGCACCTGTACACTTACTTGTCCATTTGCTAAAAAAATAGTCGAATAATTTTTAGATTATAATATTTATTTGTCTGGTGTTTAAATTAACATATACTTTTAAACACAATGCTGCTATCGATGTGTTAAATTTACGCGAATTAATGTGCATGGATCACACATGTATGTAAAAAAAAAGTACCTTGACGCCCTTTATTTGTTATCCCTGAAGTGGTAGACAGAAGTGTGCTAGTTCGTCCACAATTCGTAATACTAGAACACGATTAGCCAAGGTACTGAAGCCCATGATGTCATAGGTGGCAAGCCTATGGCCACTTTGGGCACATTCCAGTACCGGAAAATGTAATGCGTTCTTAGAATAATCTGAGAAACATTTAATAACAGTTGCACGACCTGGGGATCGAATCCCCAATCCCCACGTGGCTAACGGTCTCAACAGGCGACACACGCACCGTTACACCACAGAGGCGATATGTATGTATTATGTAATACCTACGTATTTTAACGGCTTTATCGAGGTTTATTTAGTTATTTAGCAAATCTGACTGTTCAGAATATAATGTTTGAAATTATTAATTATTTTTATAATTAATATGTGTGATGATTGAATATATAGTAAGAGGTAGTGACGCGCTGTATTGCACGTGAATTGGGCCGTCTGGACAGGGGATTATCCTGTCGCACATATGATACCGTCGTAAAGTACGTAAAGTGATCTTTGGTGTCGCATTTCGTGCGGTTTATGAGTAACCGATGGCCCATTTAGGAGATGAGGAAAGGAGGGCAACGCATTGGCCTAGCAATTATGAGGATGTTCATGGACGTCGGTAGTCGTTAAAAGGCTCCTATTTGTCATTTAGCTTTCTATATTAAAAAAAAATGCAATGTTATTTAAAAGACATCAACACTACTTTATTACACGTTCACCGCAATGTATGTACATAGTTGGGATACTCAGAGAAAGCTGTTCGAAACAAATCAAAATGTCACAAGCATGGTCTCAGTTAGTTAGAGATATCGACTGCAGATCGACAGCCGAGAAAATGACCCGTAAACAAACTTGGAGGAACTTTGCTCCCCTTTCCGACCTAATATCGTTTCCTTACGGGAATTGATCTAATAAATCTATAGAACAAGTTTATCGACAAATATCATTGTATCTCTGTGTGTTACATTATCATAACTAACAATATATGAATATAAATGTGTACTAGGGATACATTTATTATTAGTATTACGCGGTGCAAATATTATGTGTATAAACCCTATATATACATATATATAT
>JAFELO010000309.1:141533-175341 GCA_017140195.1 Eumaeus atala
AAATGTGCAGATACCTAATACTAAATTAATTACATTTAAGTTTACAATTATAGTTTGGTCCCTATAAAAACAACATGGAATACACATGTCATTATAAGTATTATATGTCACTAGACCAGATACATAATATTCATTGCAAATAATTTAACATTATTAAAAGATAAGGGTGATTTATATGTAACAATTGGTTCAGATGAATTATCCGTAATAACCAATTATTACATATAATTCACTCTTATCTTATTTTTAATAAATCTAAATTATTTTAAGTTCAAACCAAACTTTAGCACACGTCACACGCTTCGACCTTGACGAACAGACTGCGTTTACGCAATAAAATATGAATATTAACAGCTGTTGTGCAGCTTCGGTGTTTCATAGAACATCATCTTCAAAGTGTAACTGATATATTTTTATTGTATTTTATGATACACTCTTGTTCACAATTTTGTTTGGTTTTTGAATTTATCTATGCATACAGTCTGTACAAATAAACCAACAAAATTGTCCCCGACTCTTGGTATACATGCATAAGTAACAGTGCGTCCCCACCGACATATTGCCGAGGTCGAATTCATTGCTCTCAATTGCCGCAGATATTACTTTTGTTATAAACAAGTGGGTGAATCAATTGTTGAGACCTAGTTCACAACTTGGTTGTACCAAGCGTGGATTATATGTTCGGAAACTAACTCGCGATAAATTTCAACTATCAAGTCTTAACAACTTAATGTTGTGGTATAATTTAATAGATTTAGTTAGCAACATAACAATTAATATTATTATTTATTATTATTATCAAATGTGAATAGTCTCCATTACATATATATCTACATGAGAAGACTTAAGACAGCCCAATAATGGTTTAGTGATATGAAAAGTAAACTAAAAGATATCAATATATTACAATGTTTAGATCAATAGATCTTTACAGTTTAGATTACTTGAGTAATAATTCTATAGATGATATGATTACGATGAGCCCACTTGATGTGATTAGTCCACAGATTAGTATTAATAATTATGCATTGGACAATGATTCTGCACACTATACAATCACCAAAACTACGTTATAAAATTAAGTGCAAACCACTCTGACGTAGGAATAATAATCCGGCACATTAAGAAAAGTTTGCTCGTAGTAAACACTCCGAGTGGTTGGTAATCCTAAAGTTCAGTGGCCTAGGCACGTCTCAGGCCTTGTATAGACTGAATCTCTAACATACGCATACCTGGGTAGGTATCTACTAGAATCTAGAATTAGTAGTTGTTTACAACGTAATCGACAGAGATATATAAAAGCGTCATAATTAAAATTTAGCACAGAACAAAAAGAAGATAAAGAATTGATTGAAGATAACATTTTATGACGTTTAAGCAATTTGTATCTTTTTATAGTATAGGGGGACAAAGGTGATATCGGAAGCTTTTTACATCCACCGACGTCCGTGAACGTCAGCATTATCGCTATTCCGATACTTTGCCCTCCTTTTCGCCAGTCTCCCCTTCCCCTAATGGGCCACCGGCTACTCACAAGCCACACGATACGCGACACCGAAGATGTCACTTTACAGCGGTAACATGTGAGTGAGTGGGTGATCTTAAGTTGTGTTCAGATATGATGTGATGTGATGAGAGCTTATGAAGCGGACATAAAAGAAATCACAAAATCGTCATAGGTACAGTAGGGACGTTTTACAATAGATGCTACACCCAGCCGGTACATTTTATTAAACATTGTATCTAACAAAAGTAAAACCATGTGTCCCTCGGAAAAAAAGGTTGAAACACTTAAAGAAAATCATATAATTGAAGAACAGTAAACGATGCGTAAAGTGGGTCCGACCCTTGAAAATAATTTTCGAGTTGGGGCAGACGTGCCTTTTCCCAAAGGCCAAGGGACGCGAAGCTCACACATCATAAACGGTTGAAGAAAGATTAAGAAGTGCGTCACAACACACAATTTCCCTATTGTAAATACAATAATTTATGCCTACGTACATTTTCAAAGTGAAAAGTTTCGTTAATGATCAAACTTTTGTAACTTAGCCGTTTACTTTTGATTTGAAAAACGTTGTTAATTTGTCGAGTTATACATTTACACATTGACTTGACTTCAGTATAAAAATAATTTAAAACATCACTTAAGAACAATTTTATTTCTAAGCACCATACTTTAGTCGAAGATATTGTTCTTTCGATAGGTAGAAGATAGAGAAGGGGCCTCTCCCTTTTTCTATCTCCTGTCTCGTAAACGCGTGTTAGTACTTTACACCCTTCATTCCCACCTACGCACACAAGCATACGTAGATCAACGAAACCTTCAAAATCACCTCCACCGCCGCCATAATCTGATAAAATAAAAATTCTCATTTCCAAAGGAAAAAGTGCGAAAATAAATTCATGAGTTAATATACGATATTTTTGTTGGTGTATGAATTGGTGGTTATGAGATAATAATGAAAGGGTCTGGTCGTTATAGGGCGGCAACTTTCGCAGGGTAATAGGCAGTTACGGCGATAAACAAATTTCGCTCATTGCTACTTTGAATCAGTTTAAGAGTTCTCCGAGATTAATCCTAGGGATGGTTGTACCGATATTTCTGTATGCTCGCTGTTAACCGTGGTTTTGTTTATGTTACCTATATATGTTAATGTTTAATTTGGAAATAAGGAACGATATTTGTTAATATTAATGCAAGAACTTCACTAAAATCGTTTGGTACAATTCGATACTGATAAAGCTTCCTTGTTATAGATTGATGAATATCAACTTTACAACTTGGTGGACTGAGTTCGTTATTTATGGATTCGATATTATGAATAACTTTTTATATTTGTGTAGATAATTTTCGGTAGCTCGAATGACTATTGAATGTGCTATGTTGGGTATCTTCGACAGAACTCGACGAAGACATAAGGCAGAGAACTAAAATATACGATAACACGTGACGAATAAGCTCACTGAAGTGGCAATGGGCTCGTCCCGCACTCCGAAGAACCGATGGCAGATGGGCCAGTAATGTTCTGGAAAGGAAGCCAGTTCTGGGAAGATGATCTCCATGCAATGACCGGGCCGGGATGGATACGAGTAGAAGGAGATCTGTCGTCTTGGCGTTCATTGAAATAGGCCTGTGTCCAGCAGTGGACCGATAAGGGCTGATAGTGATGATGATGAGATAACTTTGTCGTAGCCTTTGTTTAATTATTATGTTTAAGCAATTTAACTAGAATCTTTGAATATTTAATCTTGAAATATGCATAAATACGGACTCGTTAATTTATAAAAATATAAATGAAAAGCATACATTTAGCTTTATTACATCTAAACTTCACACACCTGATTTTGGTAAGGCTTACCATTATTGGATAAACAAATACGATTTAAGGCGAAGTTTATCTAATTCTCGCTAGGAATCACTACAAGTGTGAAGTGTAGGAGAGTCTTCACATGCATGCGATGTTTAGTTTAATCCCATAATAATATAAATATGCAGTTTTTGAGGCCTAAATCACCAGCATAGTGCTTAAATTGAAATGCACTGGTGATATGAAAAATCCATACGTGATGCTACAAAAAATTCACCTAATTACTGTCTTCGTGATTATATTAAAAAAGCAGAATTTACGGGCAACGTAAACTTCTGGACACTAATAGTAATAATAATTTTCTATATTTGATGACAGGTTAATACAATTATGTTGAATAAATGTGAGATCTGTTTTAAACTTCTAGATAGATTGTGTTTATTTCTATTTTGTCAAATGTTTGTACGAAAAGAAAGAAAACTATACACCGCAATTCTTACACTACACTATACACTAATGACACCAACAGAACCTTTCTGTAGCGTTCGCTCGCTAGGTCATTCGTCTTCTAACCGACGCCAACGACGTATGTGATGTCGATTTTTCGACCTTTACGTCGGTTGAGCTAGCAAGAAATCTCATTTTAATTTTTCCAGTTATCGAAATAAATTGTAGGAATATTTTAGAAAATTTTGCACAAAAAACAATGTATGTGTGTTGTCAAATTTAATTTCTAATTAAATTATTTAAGTAAAAATATTTTTAGAAATCATCCTTAAATTATATCTAGAATTATTCTAAATGAATATGAAAAGGCAAAATGTATATTGATGTTCTTAATTTTACACGAATCTTAGTCATTACAATAAAACTACTTTTTATTTAATTATTTATATAGCCCGACGTTTCAGAAGCTTTACAGCAACCATGGTTACGAGTGGACTGAGATGACAGACGTCCTGATGTACCAAGTTTTTAAAAGTACCCGAATAATTATAATTTTATTTTTTCCGATTAACGCAAGATATAATAAATACTGTTTGCGTTAATCGGAACAACTAAAATTATAATTCTTCGGGTACTTTTAAAAACTTGGTACATCTGGACATCTGTCATTTCAGTCCACCCGTGACCATGGTTGCTGTAAAGTTGCTAGATAAATAATTAAATAAACTGCGATAAAATCCTTAAAAGTAGTTTCATTGTAATGAGCAAAATGTGTAGTTACAGAAAGCAAGTTTTGATCCTTGACCTCGTAAACGGTTTTTAGATCCCATTGAGTTTATGGGGATTTGGACTATTCATTTCTACTGGTCTTCAGGTGTCTACCAATATTCTGACGGACTGCATACACTTATATTTTCTATGAAGTTATTAAGCTACAAAGTAGAAATAAATTAGCTCATATTTATATTGCGTCATTTTTCTTATAGTCGTGCAGCGACCACTTCACAGAAAGACATGTACCAGAAACATATATCCCTTGGTAACTGGTGACTCACGTCGTACGATCGACGAGGAGATACCATTGGTGGTGATGAAATGTGTATATTTGGCTGTTTAACTTACTTGAGATGCTTTTATATTTACAATTATTGACTCTCGTATTGATTTAATTTAAAAAGTTATATTACTCGTATCTACAGGTCACTTTATTAATTAACAGTTTTTTTTTGTTTTATTTCTACTATTATACTTTAAATAGTGGAAATTGTATAAAAATAGCTTCTGTTCATCTAGTGACGTCATACATTTTCATCATTGAGTGACAATGACTCCGTCAATAAGGTCTACAAAGACTAATTTTACTATACTCGACTTGCGTACAACATGGCGTGGTGTGTCCACAAATGATGCATCTGATGAAAACCTCGTAAAAGAATCAATATCAAACTACATTTGAAATTATAATTCATTATTATAATTTATATTAACATATCTATGATAATTAGGTAATATGTACAATAACATATCTGACCCACTAGTTGAGTTAGGAAAGATTTAGTTTAACATCATTAACTATAAAACAACAACATATCTTCACGCTAGCCCTGGGCAGGTACGTGGATGTTCTCTCTGCATGAAAAAATTCAATGATGATACTATTGCATAATAGCCCAAAGGAATAATAAATTACGACAATAAGATTTTTAATGAAATTCTGCTTTAAAAATAAAGGGATTTTTGATATTATTTCGGCAATATGTAACACAATGGAGTGTTCATTTCAATAAAATAAAAAGAGGACTGATGGCTTAACAATAATATTTTATACACCGATGTCTTCAATTTACGAGAATGTTACTAATTACAATAAAACTACTTTTACGGATTCTATAGCGGTTTATTTAATTATGTAACTAGTCCGACGTTTCAGAAGCTTTACTGCAACCAGCACACCCGTGGCCATGGCTGCAATAAAGCTTCTGAAACGTCGGGCTACTTAAATTATTAAATAGACCACGATAGAATCCGTAAAATTAGTTTAATTGTAATATTATATGCCACCATTTATTTATACTTATTATTGGTTGTGTGTGTGTATACAACCAACAATGTGTATACATAACACATAATTTTAAATGTCAACTACGAAAGCTCTAGTATTTTCCCTCTCAATCCCTTGGCCTCTTCTGTTACCCAATACCGGTAATAATTTAATCCCAAAATCGTAAACGTCCCATACACTTTACAAGTTAAGAAAGTCAAAGATATATGCAAATGTTAACGGACGCTCTCACATAAATCACAGACATTGCTTCAGTTGATGTAATTTTATAAGTTCTAAAATGTACATTGAAACTTATCAACTCATATAATAGTCAAAACATGGGGCAATGGGAAAGTAACGATCAGCGCAATGAGCAAGAACAACGGCGGGTATAGTCGAAGTAACAGTATCGATTAAGAAATCAAAGACAGTTAAGAGTCGAGATGGTCTAGCATTTCTAATGAGCTCAAACTGTAATTATTGATCGGAAAGAACATAGACATGAGGTAACGTCTTATAGGAACATAATGTTTTTTATATCCGCTATGACTAAGATGCAGTAAAATACATAGAGTAATAACAAATGAGTTAATTATCCTCATACCTTACTAAACCAGCTACACTTGTATTTATGGCTGAATATCGCCAGCGATTACCTGAAACATAAAATATTTTTGTGTATTAATAACAACGACAATCTTTACGCCTATTCCCTAACGGGTAAGCAGAGTAAACAGAGTGCTACTTAAGTGTTTATATACTAACCAATAGTAGTTTAACAATTAATATAAACACAATAAAAATACGACATTGAAGTTTTTCACTTATGAATGAGAATAAAAAAAAATTGTTTGACGGCATTCGATGTGCGCCAAACAGGTTTCGGGTAGCCAACTCTGGAACTAAGAAACAAAAAAAATTAGTAATGCAATGTTAAGTACATTTATATAAGCATTAAATTAGCTTATATTAATGTACTCATGAGTTATAATCAGAACTTTCGAAAAACTGGTTAGAAGTAGATTGCACTGCACATATCTTTAAGGGTCACGGCAAATTTGGAAACAAACTATTTAGTTTCTAACTAGTAACATCACCTCTTTGTGACTCCTAGGTCGAAGCTGAGAAGTGTGAACGAACCGCACATCACATACTGTGGGAGTGTCGTCTTTGAAGGAGCGAAATGTAATACTTAATAATATTCGAAGTGTTACGGGAGTACTTTACTATAGTCACCTCGAGAACAACGTGGAAAATTTTCGTGCTTTCAAATAATTTTGTAATGAACATTACTGGCAGCATATAATGTAACGAAATAAGCCCCAGTTGGTAATTAAATATAACTTGTAATCAGTGTGTAGGATATTATAGGTATTGACAGTTTCAGTCATTGCAATCCCGTCCTATCTCCGCTTGATTGGGGAGGGAAACTGGAAACATTTCCTACTCCTCCAATTTTCTTCTGATTAAGTTCCTTCGGGTTCCCTGCAATCTTCTTAAAATTTCACAAGTGGTGCCCCCTGTCGATCTTGGAGACACAGGAGTAGCAGCGGTGGGCCATGTCCGTTTAGAAACGAAATCATAGCATTGCCCTTAGGCTCTCTGAGATGAATTTATCAAAGTGTCATAGTGAATGCCGTTGTCAATGCTGGCTATAGGACTAGTTTGGGTCTAGACCCAAACTCGATCGAAAAAGTTCCAGTGAATCACAGTCACAATCATGCTAGATAATTCTGTTTATAAACAACACGTTGAGTAGTTGCACACACTTCAAAAGAAATAAACAAGAAATGCATAATTACATTAAAGATATAAACCGTTTATGTGAACGTATTTACAGGCACAGTAAGTTCTCATCTAGGTATAATTTATCGTCTTGCATCCAAGCATAACGGAGCGTTTTGAATTTATAGCTCTCGACGCGCTTTTAGTAGCTTGGCTCAACTTCACGTCTCGCTGAAAACGCGAAGGAATTCATTTCAATTCTGCCTTTCACATAAAAAATAATGACTTATGTTTTAAATGAAAGAAACTTATTTGGTTATTTTTTTTATTTTGGGTCAGTAAGTTTTAGGTCTTAGTAATAGTAGTTCAGATAGCGTATTGTCTGCATAAATAAATTACATGTCTAATCACTGCGGCTTGTAGTAAGGTTATTAAATAGTACGAGGTTTAGTAAATGCAGAATTTGTCGTGTTAAATTTTAAATTTACTCACGAACAATGTTCCTAACGTTTTAAAAGTTTTTCTGATTTATAACGTCAGAGAACGAATCGAGGGAGGTAAAGCTAATTTTATTCCAGGCTTCCTGTACATGTTCTGTTTGTGGGGCGACGAGCAAAGGCTCCCGGCTTTTGAGGACTGCCGACGCCCATAGACATCCGCAGTATTGTCATCCATGTGTGTTTTCCTCCTTTGTTCCTCCCGTCCAATGGTTACATATTATACCCAAAATTTGTGCAACTGCTGTCTTCCAAGTTAAATACAGCAATGCTCTTAGGATGTTTTTGCATCCCTGATGTGTACGGAGTGGGAAACCGCCCCAACACCATAATTGTTATGGTAGCGAGTTGACTGTAATGAAAAGCAGTCCATGTATACCGGTAAACATTAAATACACAGGCTGTTGTTGTTTAACGTTGCTGCCCTATTGTGCGCGGGTGACAAAAAATAAAAAATAAGGAAAATAAAAATAAAAATTTGATATAGTTATAAAATTATGTTACTAAAATATTATGCTAAATATCTAAATGTTTTTATCCAGCAGTATGAAGTCATGGTCACTTAAATGAAGAATGTTATTATTATAAAATAAGGTATCCAATATTAATATGTTTGTTAAGTTAAGAAATTTAACGGCTTATGTATATCATATGATAAAAATGAATGATTTAATTGGGATATTTTTACGAGGACGATGGCGTAGAACGCAGCTGTAAGGTTAAAGATTATGAAATAACATGTTAATTTCTCTTCGGTTCTCCGAATAGTGTTAAACAGGAGTTGCATAAATAAGAATATATTTATAGAATTTTAAAGTAAACATTGAAAACATTTTTCATTCGTAAACTGAATTAAAAAATAAAATAAAAGAATAATCACTATAAAAGTATTAATTTGACCCACAAGGAAGCTGCATAAACTTTCAAACATATAAAATAAAAGATGTTTTACTTAGATTATAACATAACTAAAGCTCAAAGTATCTAGTCGAAAGTCACTATTATTAGAAGTTACAATTTTCAATCTGCAACACTTGTCACCCGTTCACTCATAACCATCCAATGAAGCTGTATTGGGCTACTCTTCGCTGCCATATCATAACATCAGGTACGAAAAAGTCTAGAACAATTTGGTTCATAGTTCAATCTCTTGGGACAAAACTGACCACACACTGAATTCGTAATTTCGTAAAACACGAACAAAAATAAACATGATACTGATGGCCGGCTTGCACGTTATTCCCCTGTGTGTTTGGTTTACATTTGGAATGATATATCCAATGGCCATCCTTGCATAGACCTAATTAATTCTTTAGCATCTCCAATAGTCGCAGCGTTTGCAGCGTAGATTGTGCACATAATGTATTTGCTCTGGTAATACATGTAGACAATAGAGTAAGAGATAGTTCCTTCGCTACATTGGAGTCGGACCGAACCGGCTGCGGTACATCCTTCTCATTCACATGAAGTGATTACTATGTTATTTCGTTTCGTACGGTTTATATGTAGCCCGTGGTCCATTGTGTAGGATGGAGCTAGGCATGGACATAATAATTAGTCGTGTGGATCTTAATGGTATTCGGTATACACAAAATGGTTACGATTTCTCGTCTGTCCCCATATGACTTTTTCCCTTTAAACGTGTGGAAATCTCTTCAGGTATCATCCAAACGGCGCCATAACACAGATGGTTATGTCGGATTTGCACCACCTAAAGCCACACTTCGGTGACCAATGGCGAGAGGCCCGTGTATAGCCTGGAAAGGACGATCCCTAGACATCTTAGCAGACTTTGACCACCCATTCCTAATAGGTGGTCTTATCCCCTTTTGCTAGAAAGGCGCACGAGGAACACGTCTCATTACTTTCTTCAATCTGTTTTTGCTCGGGCGTCGGGTGGCGGACGAATATTTAGTTACCATGTTAGAATGGAATTACTTATTACTGTATTATCTACGTATGTTACCCGAGTAAGTGTAACGTGTAAACAAACGACGCTGCTAATATGGCAAATATTAGAAATGTTAAAATATTAATTAGGTCTATGCAAGCAAGGATGGTCATTATAAATATCATTCCAAATGTAAACCAAATACATTGTTAATGTGCTCGGCCTTTTAGTAAGCAGGGGAATAGCGTACAATCCGACCAACAGCATTCTGTTTATTTGTGTTCGTATAATGAGTTCTTACACGAAATTACGAATTCCTAGCAAACTGTGGCCAGTTTTGTCCCAAGAGATTGAATTATGTACCAACTTGTTCAAGATTGAAAATTGTAACTTCTAACAATAGTGACTTTCGGCTTGTTACTTGAAGCTTTAGTTTTAATATACTCGAAGTAGAACGTCTTTTATATTATGTCTATAAGTTCGTTCGGTTTTTCTTTGGGTCGAATTAATCATTTTAACATTATTCTTCTAGCCGTTTTGTAATTCAGTTTGTGTGAAAAGTAATTTAAATTAATGTAATTTTAAATACTAATAGCTTTGTTTTCGTATATTTATGGGAATGTTATTCATTGTTGTGTCTATTTAACGGGTTTTATTGTCGCGTCCTATTGTTGTTGTTTTTTTTATATCTAATACTAATAGTTTATATCTATAATACACATATTATAAACAATATTTAGTAAGTGTAGATAAATCATAGTGCCATTTCACTATCTATAACTTACTAGCTGTGCCCTGCGGTTCCACCCTCTTAAAGCTTATCGCAAGTGAACAATTTTTGACAAAGAATGTACTTATTTATTTTATCTAATTTAGAAATATTTTTATAGTGAATATCTTGTTTTGGAGTTATCTCTGACAGAAATTCTTTTAAAAAATATTACCCAGCACCTCCAGCGCTCATGGTGGTTGAATGTAATTACCCTTTTGCGGGATGGGAAATGCATATTATTAATCCCCTTCCGCAACCTCTCCACCGCTCCGCTTCCGGACTTTCGCGCAAAAAGGTAACGCCAGCATCCCAAGAGATCTCGCTTTGGATTGTGGCTGGAATTACGGTCTCAATCGGGTGGCTTCCCACTTCTATAGCTGCCGCAAATTCCTGACGCTAATGCACCCACGCTGAACACTGCAAGAATGCGCAACGCGGTATCCTCTTGACAATTACCGGAGTGGTGGCAGGCCTCCGGCGTATGCAACACAGAGACAACCAAAGTACCTGTGCCCCGTTAGTATGTGTGTCGCCAGGAGGAGAGGCGATGTTGCCTTGCACCAAATCCCTCAAGAAGGGACTTATCGCAGAAATTGTGGCGTACTTGTCCCCTTAACGATATACATTTTAATTTTCTCTTGTGAAACTCGTGTTAATAATGTTTATTCTATAGGGACAAACTAGCAGCCAAATCATGTGATGACAAGTCTCCCCGTTCCCTTAAATACAGAGGCTTTTGGTCTCTTCTTCCCTAAACGGTATATCGTTTAGGCGGTCGGGAATTCCGAGAAAAAAAATATGGCGCCGGTGATATTTAATAGGTATATATGTGTAAAAAGGTGAGTTTTACAATTCTTACAACAACAAAACAACAAAATACAAATCTTAGCTATTTTAATATTAAAAAAGATATATATCACACAAGTTTACATTACCATTTGTATTGAGCTTGATGGTTCATGACTTCGGCATTCCGTCTGGCCTCGCCGAGAGGCATTTAATAGATTCCTAAGTTGACAGCAAAAAAGAGATCTCTTAGTTACTTTAGAAATAGTATCCTAATGAATAAAGAACGTTTAACGATACCTCAAAGTTTTTAGCAGTTTTCTTAAGAACGGATCATAATGCTAACGGAAATTCACTATTTCTAAATGTAGCGTAAAAAAAATTGTATGACCTCAAGAGTTTTCTAGGAGAGGTAATTATTTTATTATTTTCCGTTAATATTAATTGATTACTAAAAAAGGCAGAGACAATGGACTTTGGACATGTGGACTGCGGTCAAAGTGAAAATTTGAAACTTCATGTCTCTGTCACGCCTCACGCGTGACGATGATGCGAGTTCCGTGTTCCACTTTTGTTTATCCAAGAAGTTCATATACACGGGACAGGGGACGTGTTAAAAAAACATTAGTAAATATCTTATATTACTTGTATTGTGTGAAAGAATTTATTTATATCGAGATCTAGAGAGTTACCTATTACAGATAGACGGTTTATTTGTAAATAATATTCTGACTGATATTCTCTGGCACATAAAATACAGCCATGAGCTGTATGCAATAGTGCCTAACTACAATTAATTCAAATGCATCTGTAGAAAATAAATGATAATTGGCTTCTTTTTTACGTCTTTAATAGATATTCCTTTAGAAATGTTAGTATTAAGCTGATGACACAAATAGGCCACATCTTCGTGATAAATCCCTTCAGCAGCCGCGTGGCCAACATTGATAAGCAACGCCGGACTCCACAATAGCTGGCCTGCTACAAACGATTTCTATGCTTTGGCCATTGCATTTTCCAAGCGTTCATAATTGAGTTACTATGACATTAATCGGATATTGTGTCATTTCGAGGTGAGAAAAAGTGAGATACTTTGCGATCGTAATATCCTTAACGCAATGTAAGTAATTTTACACAAATAAACACATAAAAGATATATTCAAATGTAAAGATAATAAATGAAGTGGAGATGATAAAAACCGGCCAGACTCGCGGGTTTCCCTTCATGCAACGGACGGTAAAATAATCAACTTCTTATTTTTTTAGCATTTGTTTTTATAGCGGCAACAGAAATATACTATCTGTAAAAAAATTTGAAAATCTCTTTACCATGGTTCATGAACCATGGTAAATAGATTGGAACTGGGAACCGAACTCTAAAAATGAGTTCTATTGATATTAAGTGGCATAATATCAGAAGATTTACTCTTTATTAATATAATATATTATTTATTTGAATAATAACTTTATTTTTATTTACTCACAAAATTCTTAAAGGTATATATCACTTTCAGGACGGGACAGAAAGAGACTAATGATGATATCAGCGTTAACCCTTCTCTTTATTGGATTTTTTTTAATTAATAATGATTACCTATACCTTGAAAAATCACAAAGTAACCAAAGTTTGAAAATAAACAACAGTCTAACATTTGACCAGAGACGTTGAAAACAAAAAAATGATTAGCATATTAGAAAACGAGTTACACATTTATGAATTTTAATGACCTAATTAAACACGAAATGAAACCAATAATATATTTGAGTGACGTTTCCATAACAATGGAATGAAAACGTGAAATATTCAATTACATGAAACAAAATCCTATAACCATTATCCTGTAACCCGTAACACAAGTGATAACGGAACTTAGCACAGGGCTAGGCTAACATGGTGTGATAAATCCACTGATATTATTATTATTATTACACAAAATATGGGAAGAGTTTAAAGTGGTGTGATTTTTAACAAACGAATACTTTATTATTGATGTGATATAGGATGTAATCTTAATACCCTTGTTTAGGGGTTATTTTATGGTGCGAGTGATTCCGTGAAAAGGGACAGGATAGTGTTATAGAAAACCGGCAAACCGCGGGAATTTGATTTCAATATGGAATTATTTAGAGAAACATTTTTGTGGGAATTAGAATGTGGAAATGGTCAAATAAATAATCAAATATTTGAAAAAGAAGTGCATTTACTTTATGGATAATTTATGATTCCATATATTATTTTAAATTTAAGTAACAATAAATCCTCTATAAACAATACATTAGCTTTACGTGTTCTTTACGTGTTTTTTTATCGCATTTTAAAGAAATTTAAAGAAGGATATCATCATATGGCACACAGCACATGAGACTAAGCGCCTCTTTGATTCTTTTTATTGATTTGAAGACTCCGTATGCAATTACAATAATATGTGTTATTTTTAAAACAAGAAATGATATTTCACATGTTTTACGACCGATTTTGAAAAAAAAAAACAAAGATTTTGGGATGCTATTTTAACAACCATCGTTAATATACGATACAAATGGATACTAAAGCAAAGTAAACTATTAGCCATTGAGTTTCATATTTGCACATAAAAAATAAGTCTACAGGCGTTTTCTTTAAATAAAATATTTGAGAGAAAGAGAGAGAGACGTTTGAAACACTCTATTGCATTTAGAAGGCTCCAAAAGTACCTACTTTAGCGATTTAAAAAATATTTTACTATTAGAAGCCTTTTTTTGTTGACGCGGTGAAACGACGCATTTACGAGCCTTCACCGGCCCTGGGTGGGATCACAAAAACACCGCGAGTGCCATCAGTGCTGCCGTTGGTAAGGCGCCCCGGAGCAACAACCATCAGGGCACCTCGACGACTAGTCAGCCCCCCAAGGGACCAACTCCACCTCCACATATGAGGTTGTCTAGCACTACAGGACAATCCCACCGACGTTGGGACAGTGCAATGAGGAGAGGTTCCCATCCTCGCCCCTAGCCCCGTGCGCAAAAGCGCCACTTCCTGTTGCTCTTAGGTTCCCTCTTCTTACAAGAGGGGTATCGAGAGCGATTCCTCCTCCTGATCTTTAAGCCCCATATTCTTATAAAACGGGTGCAAAGATCCCGCTCGGTTTGATTAGCTTCGCCTGGGTTCAACCCAGGCTACTAAGGCCCACCGCCACGGCAAGGCTTGAACCATGGAGGGGTTACTATTGGAATCCTAACACACTTTCTAAAACGTTTTGATCATTATGAAAACTTCGAAAATGTAAACAGACGGTGAAAGAATTTCAAAATAAATCCTTATTTAGCTGCAGATAATTTCTGCAGCTAAATAATAATTTACAACTAGCTGCCACGACAGACTGGGAGTTTCTATCAGAAACTGAATTTGTTGTCATTTCAAAGTGTAACGTTTACAAGGCCTAAATAAAAATTCATAATTGTTACATATATTTATAAGCGAAGTTGGGACGGAGCTAGTTTTAAATAAATTACAAATATGCATTATGGAATTACTATGATACTATCGCGGTCTAGTTTTATGATAGACTCGCACACTCGCACAGTTATGAAAGAATGCCTGAGCATCGCGGAACTAACTTGCGTCATTACGTCGGTAATGGCGGAGATTACACAGATATTACGCGGGCCTCCTCAGGATGACAGAGAAATAGGATGGCACCGATAATGATAGAATTTATCTCCTATTCCATAGCGGCTTACATTTTTTTTAAATTTTGTCTATTTTATTGTTATGATGTATTTTTAAGATAATTAAGCGAGCCAGTTTTCTGTTGATTGATTATAACGTTGGAAAGATCTATTTAAAGTGAATTAAAGTTTGTCAAGATTAACTAATTATACTCGAAGTGATGCTTTTAATCTAATTTCATACGCCAACGCTATGTTCATGCGAATGCTAATTTTACATTAAAGACTAAGGTTTCCATAAAACCTGAACAAGTGAGAAAAAAATCTCAAATTACGCAATCACATAGCATAATAAACATGACATCATCTCCATTCCGCATCAAACGACAAATGTACAATGCGTGATACAAATCTTACCGCAGACACCCGGCAAGCACGAAGTATCTCCCCTCGTTTCCTGCATCGTAAGTAACAAACGTCACGTGCGTACGCCAAACAAATTTTATCCCGCACACGAAGACCATCAATATAGTATTTATTATGTTCGACATAGAGTCACAAATTGTATGCCATCTAATTCGTCAGCCACGAATATTAAGCTGTATACAAGGCGTGATTCCACCAAAAAGGGAACGTTATTTTGGTCTGTACATACGCAACGGTCTTTGAAATTTTAATCGTTACGTTCACCCTGTGCTGATGGTACATAAGGGACTAGTATGAATTAACAATAACAATAGTGGCTCACAAGGAAACTTACTGACACACTTTACAGTTGGTGCTGCAAACAGTTACACCCAGTTTCTATAAATCAGATATTTTTCTCTGAATAGGTTAACACACGAATTAGCTGTAAATATACGATATATGGGTATTTTCGTGGACTTTTTCAGTATGGTGATTGATAAGTTATTTATGAAAATAATATTTCCCTTTCAGTACACAATGGACGTCTTTGGTAGTACACGATAATGGTACGAATCATAGACTTTAGTTTCCTAGATTAGTACCATTTTCTTTTGGATGGTTTGGATATAGATATTATATTTGTACATCATGATTTTGTTCCGATAGAAGAATTCACAGCAATAATTTTAATATTACTTGTAGAAAACAAAATATTTACATATAACATCAATATTATAACTAGAATCTGACTGTAGAATGTTGACCTGAAGGTGTTTAATTTCGAATTTAGATTATTATTGTACTGCCAATGATCTAAGACATAACGTATATTATTAAAATTTCAAACAAAGCAGAATTTTTTTATAAACAGATTATTTGCAACTAAAGAGTTTACAAATATAGTATACAAAATGCAATGATTTAAAATAGTAAGGGCTCTAATATAAAATAAGCCAATCAATTTGGAGCAGTAAATCGATTCGCATAAGGTTGTTTATGCGTAGTTCTATTAGCCGCTACAACATATTTTCAATTTCGTAATTAAGCTATATTTTTCAAGGCATTTAATTAGTATAGTTTATTATATTTAATTAGTATAGTTTAGTTTATATTCTTTGTATTAAGAATGGTTAAGTTCTTTAGTATCAAATAGCATGGTCAAACTAATTAAATACGGTATTCGATTTAAAGGTAAAAATTAAAGAACTTCTTTAATTTTTCGTCCCAAAAATCGCTTTTAGATCGATTGTCAACGTTAGTTGAACGTCACAAAAAGCATTTCTCTTTTACATCTGACAACAATACAATAATGCAGTAATATTCATACGAAATTGTTTAAATTTAATTGAACACTAAAACAAAGTCACTGTAAACAATATTTAAAAAATATCAGAAATCAAACTAGATATTTGCACCATACCGCACAAGTAAACAAAATTGATGGAATATTATCATATATAGATAGGTTTCATCGTACCAAATAAGAGCTACACTTTAAGGTCCGGTAAGAGTACCTACCTGTGTACGAGGAAGGCCAAGAATTGTGAAGCGACTTATAGCCCAAAATGATGTTTTGGTACACAGGCGTTATGTAACTAAGTAATATGACTGAATGAAGAAGAGAAAATACATAATGTGAATAGAATCGTACCCATACTTATATGCATGCACGAATTATGAGTTAAAAATACATGAAGGGGGAAATACGCATGAGAAGAATTTACCATACGTATTTACAACCCGTACCGTTATGTCTGGACAGAAAGAAGTACATCACATATATAAGGCACAGATACCATTTTGCCAAGTCATAAAGTGCAATATCTGTAATGGTTCGTAGCTGCACCGCGTACGTAGAATTCGCGGATATTACTACTCCTGGTTCCAGGAAAAATAAAAACATAACATATAAATCATATGTACTCCAATGTGGTGATATTGCCAACGAAATATCTACGGCAATATTTATAGTATTTTTGATTATTTTCAAAAACCTTTACCTTTTGAAGATTAGGTATCTTTTTAGGGCTTTTTACCAAAAGAATGGCAACGTGACACTGTTATTAGGCCTCTGCCGTCTATTCGTCCGTCTGCCACTGGGCTACAGAGATACATCTCTTGAACCGTAATGAAAACTTGTTCTCGTAGAGTATGTATAATAGTCAACATCAAGTGTTATAAATTGCCAGTGTATAATATAATGTCAGTGTTAAAAATTGCCAGTGTATAAGTCAACGTCAAGTGTTAAAAATTGACAGTGTATAATATAATATAAAGACAAAGTTACCATATAGTTGACGCAGGCGCTCACGCATCGCACGCGCACAAATCTCATATGCCGTTTTATCCCATCATATTTTCCGATTCTGTGATGTGACTCTTTTACTACCTCGTCAGTATAAATTATTATTCCACAGCAGCACACAATATACAGAGAAAAATCACACCGCAATCGGATTTTCATAATAAAACGTTAGCATTATCTCATTGTAATATATTCCTTTATTTATCTATGTGTCTGACAAAAAACAAAAGAAGTCTTTCAAAATATTACGTCATGTTTTTTTGACAGAGAAATCAACGACAGTTGTTCTTTTATATATGTTCAAAATTCATTTTCTAAATATCTCATTTACAGTTTTTCTCATTTCATCTTTGAAAATATCTTCAGTACATTCTCAATGATCATTGTAAAATATACAAAAGATTTCATTTTATTTTTACAGAATGGGAGTTGAATATCAAGGGTCAGACATATCGCTCACAGATTTCCACCTGACTTCGCACCAAGCAATAACGACCGAGAAGTTTTTAATATTTTGTTCAGGTATTGTGCTATTTGCTTGCTTGTTAGAAAAATATTTTGTACTTGTGCAAATAAATGTAGATATATCGTTGGATTAAATTCGAAATTGTTTTCTTTAACTTACTGTAGAATGTCACATTGGGACAAAACCTCATCAATTTAATTAAACTATAACAACAATTAATTTAAAAATAAATTTTAGTATCTACAATTTTAGGGAGAGGAAATCGTTCTTACAGGCGTTAATTGAAGGATATAGACCATACCCAACAGTGGACCGATAACACCCAATATTGATAATGATCTACAAGTTTAGGGAGTGGAGGCCGCGCTTGGGAAAACGAAGTGTTGGTGGAACGTTCACCAGGTGTGAAGACGATCTCTGTGCAGAAGCCAGTCCGAAATTGGTGCGAGTAGCAGGGGTTCGGTCGTCTTGGCGTTCATTGGAAAAGGCCTGCGTTCGGCAGTGGACCGATAAGGGCTGATAATGAAGAAAAGATGATGATGATGATGAGGTACAATTTTTAATTAAATTTATATAAATTTATAAAAGATAATGGAAAATTGCTGCATAGGAGAAGGTAGTCCATGATAGTACATCCTCCTAAGCAACGGAACTGGCCCAGCACGACCGGGGAGGTACCGCCCGCTCACATAATACCGCCGTAAAGAGACATCTTCACTGTCGCGTTTCATGGGGTTCGTGAGTATCCGGTGGCCCATTGGAAGAGGGGGGAGGAGGGTAAAGGAGGAGTAAATTTTTCATATTGATCAGCAAAAGCAATTAAAGTTACGATTTGTTTGGGACAAGGGTATTTGACCCTTCCTAGCTTCAGAAAAATCAGAGGGCAACGCATACCCCTCTCCCCATCGTACAACATACTCATAAAACTGTGACTTCACTCTAAGCTATGAGAGCGACGAAGTAAATTAACAACATCCTCGGCCAGCTCGATCATGCCGCAATGCAGCATTACACCCCTTTTATAGAGATACAAATAATCCCACAGGGTTGTAATATTGATGTCCATGAGCGCAAACCCAAGTGTATTGGGGAGCGAATATAAATATGATATAAATATCAAAGCATCCCCGTTAGTTACGTGAGGTAGGGATACCAATTTGATGACTCAAGTTTTATAAGTAACGGGCTGACGTAGTTTAATGATGAATTCATTATTAAACTACGTCTGTCAGCTTCCGTGTCGCTGCAGGAAGAATATTTATTTAGGGATTGTAAACTCTACATTAGCGTCCGATAACGTCTAGTTTGATATTAGCAAAGAAACTGCTTGTTGCGCTCTCTCGCTCGCAGGCTCCGCCCATTCGTAACATCACTAAGAATCGAAACGTCCCTAGCCGTCATAGTTCTTCATATATACAGCTATCGTTATCCATTTGCAAGACACTATAACGTCAAAAACTAATATTCACCATGGACTTTTAGAGTTCGATTAAACAAAATTTCCAATTGGTATGCCAAGTCGATGTCCCTATCGATAGTAAATTGTTCATATTGATCGGCAAAAGCAATTAAAGTCACGATTCGTTTGGGACAAGTGCATTTGACCCTTCATAGCTTCAGACACAAGTCGATATCTATTTAGTTTGGTTTACTAACTTGTAAGAGTTTCACGTTAGTCCGTAGAACTCTTGAGGCGGGAGCTATAGCGCCGCCAGCCAGTAGTAGGTCCCTCCGAAAAAAAAATGTAAGAGTTTCATTTGCTCGACTAAACAAACTTCTAAGTCGTGTAATTAACGTAAAAAGTTCGATTAACACTTTCGTACTAGCAACAATTAAATCATGTTTATATTTTATTGTAATTGGTAGTGTCAGTGTCAGTAATACAAAATGTGTTACAGCCAAACTGTGCTTACACGACCGGGAAGGTCCGCCGTAAAGTCACATATATTCTAGTGCGTTCCGTGCCATTTGTGAGCCCATTGGGGGGATGTGGTGAAGGAGGACAACGGATCATCATATGCAGATGTAAATGGGCGTCGGCTCTTACCACATGGCTCTAATTGAACGATTCCTCTCCTAAGCTATACAAAAATGTTTGATATTCTTGTAAAGAGATGTGTTACAATCGGGAAGATTATACGGAACGGGCGGCGCATGGCCAGTACGATTATAAAACTTCATAAATATAGATAAAGGGATAGAGAGATAGTAGACCACCGCTGTTCCACTCGTGCATTACATCCCCAAAACATACCCCTAGGGCTAGGTTCGTAAAATTCATCCTAAGTGGATGACTACTCCCTGATAGGATGCAACAAGTTTGTGGGTGTTATATTTTCAGAGATTTCGTGATCAGTAAGATTATTACGTTTTTGTATAGATTTGCATGAATATCGTAAATACTTCGTGGTTGTTGAAAACATTCAAGTTATTTTATGGCATCTATTGTTGGCAAATCCTTTCAAAATTTCAAGAAGGACTTCGGATACAATTCATAAATACACACATTCACAAGGGCTAGCAATAAATAAATTTACACATGAGTAGCTAGAAGCGCCGATGTTTCTGCTTATTCTGGATTAGAGTGTCAAATTGAGGATATTGTAGACTTAAATAGCATGTATATCCACTACCTACAATAAAAAAACGTCAGATAAGAACCCACGCATTTCCTAAAGTTCGACAACGCACCTGCTAGCTTGGCAGTGTCACAGATGTATGCGAGCAGTGCGCTCTTTCGCTCTTATCCTATAACAAGAAACCACCAGAAATGACCCCTTAGTACAGTAAGACAAATAAAAACATTTCATGTATTATTTTTTAGATTCCGTACTAACGGTGCCCCTTTATACTTATTTACATTACCATTCGGGAAACGTTTTCTTTTTGAGTACGTACGATATAATGTTTTTTTGTAAGAGTTCAACTATTTTTCGACCAGATTTAACTTTTTTATTATTTTTATTGAATTAAAAAAAGAGAGAGAGAGAGAATACCATCAATGAAGTAACCGCACAGTGCGTATAACGTTGACCTCAAAAATGGCTTGAAGGCAATAATATATATAAAATATAATACTGAATTAAGTCATATTTAGCGTGTAACTATTTGTAGTCTGTATTTTCACCAATTGTTTACACCAAGTGGTCACACATTTCATCAATGTCTATCAGTCTATACATTTCATCAATGTCTATCAGTCTATACATATTATCAAACAAAGTACCCAAAATCTGAAACAGTGATCAATTTTCTCCAAATCTATTGAACTGGTTCTCATACGGCTTTCAACAATAGATACAACAATTTCCAAGGAAACCTTTAGCGTATAATTTGTTAAATTGGCAATCTGGCCGATATTATTCTCAAGCGAAGCTGGGCTATGTCGCTAGTATTTATATATATAAAAAGGAATTTGATTTTATCAGAAAGCTACATACATAGCAAATGCTGCCTTGCTTATGATTTTCTACGTCTATTTAAGGTTTTTTTACACTAACGATCACATCAAGTCTGTCATCGGCAATGCCGCCTCAGAAACCGGATATCTGGCAATTTGCGATGTAACTCGGCGGACCAGTATTACGAGATTCTCTTGCTCGAGATGAATATCTTCACCGATATTAAGGGGATTCTTTAACTCGTGTATATTTAAATCATGTTCACGATAAGTGACGTGTTGTCACCGCCACATTACACGGGTTCACGCTCAATCAGCGTGTTGACGTTTTGTAAACGTTTTTTGAATTAACGCTTATTTTCATGAATTTTTTTTTTTAATTCACCTGAGAGATTAAATTTGGAAATATTTTTTTTTACATTTTTAAATAGCCAAATGCTAAAAATTTTCTTTGGAAAACGTTATTTTAGTTTAATTTAAGCTAAGTTTTACTAATGGAACTGACCAATTCCAATGGCATATCTTGTGTAAGGTGATCTTTGTTGTTTTGAACTTACGAGCCAGGCGGAAAACCTTCAACGGACTCATTCTTCATTATTTGTTTCCCTTTATACCTTTTATTTAACATATATAAAGATTATACTATATTATTTCTCATATTCGCTTATACTAAGGTATATAGTGTACTAAATATCTATGGCTTATGACTGACTTCATTTTTTTTTATTTCGCGGACCTAATATACGTGAAGAAAAAAAGTTGTGTCATCCCATTTTAAATGAATTTAAGATCTAGTACAAATGAAGATTATATCAGAAGATGTGTAATAAGCTAATATTTCAATATAATTAGCACTAGATTAAATTATCTAAATTAAAAAAAAAACGATTCACACAATACGGCACGCACACAAGAATTCACAATAATATTTTAAAGTCAATATGTACCCTAAGGTATCGTCTTCATCTTAACGCTAATATTATTTTGACAATCAAATAATATTCTCATATAAATTTACAATTATGCAACGCAAACATCATATTATGGCAAATGTTATAACTAAAGAAAGTTCCAAATTAAAAAAAACATGGCTTTTACTGCCGGTTTCAATGTGAAGGTCATGGCCCAGGCGTATAGCACTAACTGAAAGCAAACGTGAACCAGTTCGAACGCAATGTCAATGTAAAAATTCCCGCCACGCAGCCATCTTGGGTTTCGGTGAAACCGGTTTGGGACGAGACGCGAGCTGCATCCGAATGTTGTTTTAATTTAATGTTTTAGCCACTATATTGAATTCTTTTAGTATCGTATATTATATAAATACAATAATGGACCCTTATTCTGAAAATAAGACGATTGATGAAAGAAAACGTTTTATGAAGCGAAATAACAATTAAAACAGAATATACTTATTTTTCTCTGTGTAGAGATAACATTTTCTATTTAAACACAACTATGCAGCTGTGTTTAAATAAGCGGAGGCTTCATGTAACATGCATTTAAGTTTGTACGGAGGTCACCAATATATGAATGAGCCCCAGAATTAAAGGAAAATTTAGTTTTTTTAATTTTATTATGAGATACATATAATTGTCGTTTCAGTTTACCTTTATAGCCAAACTCAAAATAGTTTACCCACAAAGAATAGTTAGAGTAAACTGCTTAAAAAGTACCATTGGTTAGGAAGAGGGAAAGAAGCGGATGTTCACGGGCGTCGGTAGTCCTCTACGACTACCGACGCCCACGAACGCGGCTCTGATTACTCGTTTCTATTACTCTATTTCTAGAAAAATATGATATATTAGTTTTACAAACATTATAATATAAATTTCTAGATATTAATCAATAAACAAAAAAAGTATAAACTACTAAGTAATAAATGTTAAGCGTTTTGAACAGGAATGACTCTGCACAATTTAAACAGGGGTATTTGTACTCTTTGTACACTTACCATTGAGGTGCTTGTAAAATGCTTTGTATCAAAACAAACAAGTTACTCGTATAAAGTGCTTAACACTTTAAAGTAGACGAAGAAAAAACCTGCACTGCATTTATAGAGAGCTAACACGGATTTGCAAATACATGCAACGGTTAACCGTTTGTGTCACTTGAACACTTAAATGTATCAAAAGCCCTCGTAGTGCAAAATAAATTTTATTTTATGAGACTTCTCTTCTATCATTTGCTTGCGACTTCGAATGCGTGGAATATTGAAATTGTAGTTATGAAATTAAGAAAATGTTTTTAAAATAACCCTCCAGTAAGATAAATCTACTTGTTTTTAGTGGGCGCATTATTTTCTATTTTAGATATATTTTTTTAATTAGGTACATACTTGGTTGTTTTTTGAGCATTTAATCTGAAAATATAGTCAAATTGAAAGCACCTGCGAGACTTCGGGACCACATAAGATCGTGGGTGTGGCATCTCTTATTTTGGCGATACCACAACTATTAAACTGAGTGGTTAGGTTACCTTTTCCGGATTTTTTTTCTTTCACTGTTGTGCATCTTCCATAGATTTAAATTTGTTGCTTGCCAATTTCTTTAATTATATTTGTTCTTTTTTTACTCTTTTTATTTTTGTGCTTATTTATACTTTTGTACTCTTTTTCTGGTTAACTATATACCCTTTAGACCTGCTGTGTAATTGTGTTTTAGAACTTAAGTGGTTATGTAGTAATGAAATGTGAAGCAGTATTAATTGTCCTGAATAAAGTTTTTTTACTTTACTTACTAAGAGATCTCTTTCACGTTTCGTCTACAATCTCGTTTCTCATAAGCTAAAAGTTTTCATCATTTATAGCCAATGCTAAATCAAAGAAAATATTATAAATGGACATTGGCTGAATTAAAATATATTATTACAATTTCTGCCTAAATTATGATTTCTGTAGAAATTTTAATGTCTGGAAACACAATACCATATCTCCCTGGCACAAACCACAACAGTACCACCAATTATATTCATAATCGCGAGCAACGTACAATTAGTGCTGCAGAAATTAAAACTCCTGCAATAAGCGTGCAGTGCAGGCCATACAAAAAAATATACAATCAAAGCTTTGTACTTCCCGAACATTAATTAAGACGACGGCATTAAGTATCAAAAGGTCTTAAGGTTGAAATAGAAAAAGAATGTTATATTCACAATGTAAAGCACAAATTCGCGTGAACAAACCAAATCACCATCGGTACTTTGTTCGGAAAACATTGTGGTTTAGAAATGGCCGGCATTAGCGCCAACAGATTTCCAATTGAACTTTGAAATTCTATATCTACAGGGTTTGTAAAAAAAACAGTCGTTGATGTCGAAAAGTTGTGACTCGAATTTTTTATCTGTCCCTGATTTTTATATTTTTTCTCCTACTATTCTGTTCGGTCAACATTTGTGTATAACATTACACGTTTAGAATTATTGAAAATATTTGTACCCTTCCAAGTGGGCTTACTCCTTTTGGGCTCCCAGTAGCACCCACTGTCACTGCTCTTTTTGTCTGCATATTTATTGTATTCAACCTTTACGTACATTATAGTGATTATGCTTGGTAGTTTTGACTTTTACGTTTTTTGTGAATTGTGAGGTGGTGAGAGTCCAGGAGAGAATAGATTTTTTTCTATTTCTATAAGTAGTAAATATAATATATGCCATCTATGAGATATATGTTACAAAATTGATGTATTCAACACATAAACAAATACATCATACTTTTGAATTGGATTTGATATAACATAACTTTCGCTATTTATACAAAAATACCGAGATATTTCTTTGGCGTAAGCCGTAAATTCTGGGTTACAACAGCTACATTTACTAGCTAATGTACGTGTAAGTATTCCGAAGGTATTATTAGGTACGTAGATTAACAGCGTCACGGTTGTAACGCTGAGCGAGTTAGTAACGAGGGGAAAAGTGCCTATTTCCGAGGCGTAATGACCGATGTGACGGTCGTTCTCGTTCAAATATATGTACCTACATGAATACTGTGCAAAGAGATCAAAACATAAGGATCACATATTTAGATTATTTGGCTTCATACGTTTCTTTTTATATTAGAGATCTGATATTTCATTACGAACATGATCATGGCAAGTATGAAGTAATTATCGAAGATATATATCCAGAACAACCCGTATAATACCCACTCTGATGTACACATATTTTGCATAGTATACAACGAGCTGTAGATTTTTATTGACTATCGACGTCCGACCAAACACACAATTGTTACGCAATGCACTAATTCTCTTTTCTACTTCATAGGGCCAACTAGAAGCTAAGAAACTGCACAAAACGATACAATAGTGCGATCAATTTGCGGCGACAAGCGAGAGATGTCTCCTCGGTCCTAACAGCCTGCTTCAACTGCAATGCTGTACTCGCGCTAATCATTAACTCTAATACATTGCTACCTTAATCTGATTTCCTCGCTTTATGAAAGACTTAAAAAGCGCTTATAGGAGCAACGACATTGCAATGAAACAAAATAATCCCAACCAACGGAATAATAAATTGTTATCAAATACAAAGCAAACTTTGTATTTGCCGGCATACAAAAGTCAATACATGTTTATTAGTTATGATTTATTTGAAATTTATAATCAAAATAAAAGTCGACATGGGAACGATAAAGTTGAACAGCGCGTTGGTCGGTCCCCTGTCCGCGCCTGGAGATTTATTTATAAAGTTCCATGCAGTTGGAAGTGTTTTATATTGGAGCAAAAAGAGATCCCAACACCAATCGGAATTAGATTACAGATGATTCTACGAATTTAAAGGCAATATTTCACGCTGCTCCCCCTCTTGTACGTAATACTGTTTTTATTTGACAATCTCTTTTATAAGTGCGGTATTATTCCTGCCTTTTAATTGAAGCAGGTCAGGACGAGAGGGACTTCTGGCTCACATAGTACCAGCATAAAAAGAAAGGAGTTGTTAGAAAATTTCGTGTGGCCCAACTCTGAGTTGGTAGTTAATTAGAATTACTATCTATTATATATTATTTTCACCATAAGGCAAGTTGTAGAAAAGACATATGGGTACAATCAGTTATGTCCGTTCTGATTCTAGGAAGTCAAACAAGGCCAATCCAATTGCATCGAGGAGTGCGACAGGGGATGTGATTTTCCCGAAACAGCTCACTAATGCTTTGGAGGACGTCTTTAGGGCTTTAGACTGGGCAGAATGCAGTATAAATGTTAACGGTGAGTACCTCTCACATCTTCGTTTCGCCGATAATATCTTGTGCTGACCGAATCGTTGGAGGGCTTGCAGGAAATGTTGCACAGCCTAAATCAATCCTTCCGACGTATTGGCCTTAGGATGAACTTGGAGAAGACAGAGGTCATGTTCAACGAACACGTTTTCCTAGGCCGGTCAACGTCAATGGTGCTATTCTCGAAGTCGTAAGCGAATACCTCGGGTAACTATTGTAATTAGGTAAAAGTAACTTCGAGAAGGAAGACGATAGAAGTTGGGTTTCGGCAGAATTCCGGGAGGCTTCGTCACATTCTTACATCACCTATACCGCAGAGCTTGAAGACGAAAGTCTTCAACCAATGCGTTCTCCCAGTGATAACCTGTGGTGCCGAAAGACGGCCTCTTAATTTAGGACTGGTCCGCAAGTTTGCGGTAGCCCAAGGGGCTATTGAACGTGCTATGTTGGGTGTTTCTCTGTCCGACAGAACTCGTAACGAAATCATAGAGCAGAGAACTAAAGTATCCGATATCACGCGACAAATAGGATCGCTAGTTGGGATAGGCTGCTCACACACTCAGAAGAACAGATGGCAGTTAGCCAGTAAGGTTCTGGAGTGGAGGCCGCGTTTAGGAAAACGAAGTGTTGGTCGACCGTTCACAAGGTAAGAAGACGATCACCGTGCTGTAGCCGGTCCAGGATGGATGCGAGTAGTAGGAGGAGATTGAGAGAGGCCTATGTCCAGCAGTGGACCGATAAGGACTGATAATGATGGTGATGGTATATTATCATGATGATGGTTTTTATTTGTTGGTTCGTCCCGTGTGTAGCAAAAGAGATACCGTTTACATTGCGAAAATTAAAGATATATAATTATATATATATATCAGTGTTTTGAACCAAGAGGTACATAAAAATTAGATTAAAATTACCTTGTCACGAGAGTTAAATATATTTTTTTATTGCTCTACGCTAACGCAAGTGTCCAGTGCAGCTTCATAGGTTACTACACACCGGGTGATGGTCTAGGTAAGATTGTGCTCGATAAGGCCGTTCCCGCAGGTAGGAAGGATGCATTCTGATAGTTATTTAAAATTAGCAGGAGTAACTATTATTATATTTTCACGCGCAGCAGCTGAAGTTGGCTTTGCAAAAACAAAGAAGAATAGAGAAGAAGATTCACCTGATCTAATAACAGATCAGCTGTGGATTTCTTAGAAACATTATTATTTTTATAAAATCATAACCAGGACTTCAAAAAGGTATGGGACACGACAAAGTGATTTTTTGCGACTATACCGAGACGTGTAATAAGTACCGAAACTCCTCGACACAATCGTGAAGGCAGGTCCGTTCCTTGAGGTGAGCCCTTTTATATGCCCATAAAACCTTACGAGTATAATAAAACACGATTGTTTTCCATTAACATGGACTTCAGTATAAAAACTACACAACTCACGGTGAAAATGTTTCAATAATTAGTTCTACTGCTGTAGATGAGTGTTTGTTGTTATGGAGTGGTGTGTAGTGGGGGTCATCTGACGGTGACGCTAGCGCCGCCTGGGGGACTAGGCAACAGGTTCTCTGGTTGCACCGTTACTTACCCACTTATTCAGCCACAGTGCAAGGTTCTGGAGTGGAGGCCGCGTTTAGATAAACGAAGTGTTGGTCGACCGTTCACCAGGTAGGAAGACGATCACCGTGCTGTAGCCGGTCCAGGATGGATGCGAGTAGTAGGAGGAGATTGAGAGAGGCCTATGTCCAGCAGTGGACCGATAAGGACTGATAATGATGATGATGGTATATTATCATGATGATGGTTGGTATTTGTTGGTTCGTATCCTGTGTAGCGAAAAAGATACCGTTTACATTGCGAAAATTAAAGATATATATATATATATATATATATATCTTTAATGTGTTTTGAACCAAGAGGTACATAAAAATTAGATTAAAATTACCTTGTCACGAAAGCCAAATATATTTTTTACTGCTCTACGCTAACGCAAGTGTCAAATGCAGCTTCATCGGTTACTACACACCGGGTCTCTTTGGGTATACGGCCCTCCTGTTTTTTTACGATTTTTTCTAGTTTTTCCCGACAGTGCTTACTATGATAAGACTACCTACAGTAATATCCAAATATGAAACTAGGGAAACAAGGAAGAAATTACTTAAATGATTGTATTATAATGATTGTCCGTCATATAGCATCAATAAACATAATTAGTGATGGTTATACTTTCATGATTCATATTGTTTGTAACAAGCCCAGAATGGATTTGTTTGTACAAAAGTTTAAGAGGCTTTGGCTTGGCAGTTAAAAACCTCCATGCTCCTTCCTTGCTTCCTCCGAAAAAAATCATATCATTACTGTCCCAATAAAGTGGATAGAAGTATACTTAAATTAGGGTAGGCGTACTATATTTGATGAATTCCAATTCACAGCAAAAATGCTCTCGGTTTGAACGCAATGATAATTCTCAAATTCTCATTCGTCGATCAACTCAATCACGTTGGGGGTTGTGTGCTGAAAACAAGTTGCCGCAGAACATCGTTTCGCAATCACGGATATGAAAGGTCGGCGTCGAATGTTTTCGGCAAATAGACTCCATATCTCTTATGAAAAAAAAAGGAGGATTGTCACTAAAGTAGTTGCTGACGGTAAATAGTCTACTTATGAACATTAAAAGCCTTTAGCCTACCGACGTAAGAGGTCGTGCCATGCTACCACATAGCAGCGGAATTGGACAGACACGAAATGGAAGGTACATCTCGCTCACATGAAACTGGTGTAAAGTGATATTTTCGGTGTCGTGTTTCGTGTGGTTTGAGAGTAGCCGGTAGCCCATTGGGGAGGAAAGGAGGACATCGCATCGGCATAATTATGGGGATGTTCATCGGCGTTGGTTGTCGCAGAAAGTCTCCGATTGCTCGTTTGGCCCCTATACTTTAAAAAAGGATGAAGAGATGTTTCTGTAGTGTATCTACACTAACCTATCTAGGTACCCTATAAAAAATCGTTTGTCTATCGTAGCTCATACATAATAAATAACTTTTCGTCGTAAAACATTTTTTTTTATAACATAAGGGAGCAATTGAGAATTCGTAACCTTTTGAGGACTACCGACGCCCATGGACATTCGCATGATTATTACACAGATGCGTTGCCCTCCTATCATTAGTTAGTATTAAACCTATCTTCAAAACTACCTTTAGTGAACTTTACTCTTCATGTCCACTTGACTTTTAGCCTTCAAGAAACATATCATTATGATAAATTATAACATAATGATTTCGTGAAAAAACACATAAATATACAAACATACGTACACTTGCGTAATATAGTGCCCATGCTCAGAAGAGTATCTTTTTGCTATATTTAAAAGTATAACATAAATACAGCTTAAAATAATAAGCTGATTCTCTAGAAAACAGCAAAAATTACAAATATGTAGACTAAAGTAAGTCTTAAAAACTACATGTAGATCTAACACTATATAAATGATATTGTCGCTAAGGTATGATATAAAACGGCTCAATAAAATTTGTTCGCAGGTATTAGGTAGAAACCATAGTATTAGTTCAATAATTTTTTAATTTCTCACATCTTCGTGGTCACTTTTTTATCCCAATTTTTATTTTCCCAAACCATTTTCCGAAACTTTTTAATCTTTTAGTCTGTGTGTTTGAACATGGTTCAATTCTTTCTAATTAATTAAAACTCTGCAGCACTTCTTTAATAAGTATTTTTTAGGAATTAGCCTTATTTTAGTAGTTCACATTCTTGTTATAATGATGTAATTTATTACTTTAGACCTGGATGTTTTACTCAAATCTTGACGCTCTTTTTTTACATAACTATGTTTTTGATAGTACACATTAAGATAGATATAGAATGAATATATTGAGAAAATGGTCAAAAATAGTTTTTTTTTTATAAAATGTATACAGTGATCGAAAGACATTTAAGTCTTTTAGTTTTATAGAGAAATCTTCCCATAATCGTTTTACATATTCATCGGGATGTCGGGATGCGTTTGAGATGGCGCTGTATGAATTTGAATAGCAAATGGCTGACATCTGCATGTTTCTAGCTGGGATTCGTTGCTTTACATAGAGTACGTCGTATACAATTTTATAAATTCTGTAACACGAGCATTTTACACAGCATTGATTGTTTACGAAACACTGATTTTATGTGTACCTAAGAACTATTCATTGTATTTTTAATTTGTTACTTTGAAGGTGCTAGTGGAAAACATCAGGTTCAGCCTGTCTAAAGCGTGAACCAGGTGGTAGTGCTACGTGGGCAAGGTATAGGTATATACCACATCTCAAGCGCCTGCAAGACCAAGTCCTCCGCAGTGCCATATTGGTGGCTCCTCGGAACCAGGATGTGCAGGCGAATTTACCAAGGAAGCCTGCTCAAAACCGCCACCCTATTGGCGGGCTTCGTTTTCGGTTCCGTAAGTACTGGACGAAGGCCACCGGTACAATATTATAATAATAATAAATACTAATTATTTTAGTTTAGAGGTTATTTTGTTACTTTTGGGAGAGCAGTATATCATAAAATACTATGGACAGGTGATACTTATGAACATTGTACATTCTATTAATATCATTTCACAATTTCCTAAAAATCTAAACCTGCCTGTCTCTTTGGCTCTTTTGATATTACCTGAAAACAAAAAAAAACACTGTTAGCAAATTATACAATTATCAAAGCTAATACAAAGTATTGATAGGCATAGTTCTAATTATTTGTGTAAACTTTCATCATCGTTATAGTCATCAGCCGGACGACGTTCACACGACGACTGCTGGACATAGGCTTCACACACAGAGCGTCAAACGTCAAAAATTATTTGTGTAAACTTTCATCATCGTTATAGTCATCAGCCGGACGACGTTCACACGACGACTGCTGGACATCGGCTTCACACACAGAGCGTCAAACGTCAAAAATTATTTGTGTAAACTTTCATCATCGTTATAGTCATCAGCCGGACGACGTTCACACGACGACTGCTGGACATCGGCTTCACGCACAGAGCGTCAAACGTCAAAAATTATTTGTGTAAACTTTCATCATCGTTATAGTCATCAGCCGGACGACGTTCACACGACGACTGCTGGACATCGGCTTCACACGCAGAGCGTCAAACGTCAAAAATTATTTGCGTAAACTTTGTTTCACACAAATAATTTAACTATGTCAATACCCATATGTGAACATAATCTTTAGATACTAATTTCGACATTTTTTCAACGAAATTACCTTAATTAAAGAAGTGTAATTTATTTTATAGTAAACGTTTCAGTTTAGGATACAAACACTCGCATTTATTTTCGTACAGGAAAAAAATGTATCTAATGTGCGTCATTAGTGTCTATGAGTTAATTTCTACACCGAAGAATATAAAACTATTGTCATTATTATTACATCAATTTTACTGTAAATGCGGTTTGCTACTATTACATGACTTTGCTGCGAATGCGAGTAGCCTGGTAAAGTATTAGCTCATTCTCAGTCACAGGGACATTGAGGATTGATAAGCGATTCGATATAATATATGGGCTAAATGGACATTCACAGATCATGATTCTACTATAACTGTCACTCATATTATGTAGTCAATGAGCCCCGCGGTTTCAGTCACAAAACTTTTTGATGCCATTTTTTTAACCTAAAAGAAGTATAATGTGAGCTTTTATTAGATTATATTTGAATAGATATAGATTTGGTATTTGAGCAATATATAGTATTGCTCAAATACCAAAAATTGAATGAAATTGAACACTTTAATTTAGGAAATGTTTTATAAATAACACTCATGGTTTGCCATCTGAATGTTTCGGTATAACAATGTATTATTCCGAAACACGTCGTTGAGCGTTCCAACTATTCTATTGCGTACTCGACGTAATTAAATGTAAAATCTTAACCCAGACATAGCAGCGAGGTCATCGGTCCACACCACGCACGTCACCGGTCGCCAGACAAACGCAGCTTGAATAACAATGATCGATGTCCACGACCACATGGACAAATTAAATTTTCCTCACACCACGAGAACGTTCGGAACGAATTAGGAAGGTACTCGAACTTCATTGTTCGTGCTGAGTAAAATGCCAAGAACAAAACAGGTGCTCCGTATAGAGTCTTTTATAAAGTTACATCTTATTTTGTTTATCATTAGGTTTTTCTTTCTTGCTTTATACTGACGATTGATTTTTTGCTTTATCTTGATACTGATGCCACATAATAAGACCCTGTCACGTCTAAATGAAAATATTTAATATTATTCCACAATATCGGACCGGGGACTCCGGGCAAACGAGCAATCGGAGCCTTTTTACAAATACCGATGCCCATGAGCGTCCACATAATTACTATGTCCATGCGTTGCCCTCCTTGCCCCTCCCCCAATGGCCCACCGGCTACTCACAAACCGCACGAAACGCGACACTGTAGATGTCACTTTACGGCGATATTATGTGAGCGAGAGGTAAAACCGGTCGATCCGGCCCAAATTCCGTTGCATAGGAGGATGTAGTGCCATGCATAGCACTTCCGAGTAATATCGTCTAAAAATTGCTAAAAGTAGCTAAAGTAATGATCATTTACGTACAAAGTTGGTTAAAATTCTACCATATTCAGTATAATCAGCGAGAAAATTATTGTAGTGGAGTTGAGGGCGCAGTGGGAAGACAGTACTCAAGTAGGAAGATAGGTGGACGAAAAGGTCGATTGGAGGGAAAATAAAGAGGAGGGCAAATCTGCATGACAACAATAGTGCAGATCTCTATGGGCGTCAGTAGATGTCCAACGGCGCCGAGTAATTGTTTTCCCCGTACACTGTAATAAAAATGGTCTTCTGAGTTTCAGACAAAATTTCATTTATATA
>JAFELO010000309.1:182763-218661 GCA_017140195.1 Eumaeus atala
TTATCACAACATGTGGATTAAAATATTATTGCTTAACATATACCTTCAACTTGCAACATACCTTCGCATCAACGCGCAATTTAGTATTTGATATAACCTTGTATCAACTAGTAAGTTTATATCCCTTATCGGAAGTAGAGGGAATAGTGTTGATAGCACCAGCATAGTGTAAGTCAATCCGGTAGGCAGTTGTCCGAGGGCGTAGAGCCCTCTCGGCCTCGTTCCGGACACATTCCACTAGCACACGAAATACATCTTCAACTGCATTATATACGTTACAATATTCAAAAAGTTTTTTATTGAATAACCGTAACTATTTAGTGGGATGTGCCCGGAACCTCAAACGCTGTCACTATGTTCTTTCTGCCTGCTGATAAAGTGAGCAAGGATTCCTGGATATTACAAGCTATCGGTGTGGTTAAGTCTATTATAAGCTATCGCTTATAATGTCTATGTATACTTATATACAATGCTAATACTGCATTGGAGCTGAGTCGGCCCTGCACGACCAGCAAAGCTATCTTCGAGAAAATATGTATGTAAAGACTGCGGTCGATTTTTAAGTGGGACGTGAGAGTTTGAAATTTTGCATATGTTCTGATACTGAGATTGTTTGAGCAATACAATCGGGAGATTACACTTTTATTTAGTATTTTCTGTAGTAAAAATATGTTAATAGCTATGAATAATAAAAGAGGATATTTTTTATGCATTTATTCGTGATATAATCTGTGTGTATCAGCTCTAACACGAGACTGGAGTTTACTCCTTGGAAAGGAAAGCGATTCAGAAGCGAAATGAGAACAAAGAAGGGTAGAGCGGTGAAGTTTTACGCTCGATGCCATAATCACTGTTCCACACGATTACAACATTACTTTTTTCATACCGCGCTCTTTATATCGATCTTGGAATCAAATAAATACATTAAATTCACTGCACTGAATATTTAATAAATATGTAAATATAAATAGCATATTCCATTCAGCTTGTATGTCAGCAATGTGCCACTATTATTTCAACCTTGCTCTCACAAACACAAAATACACTGCGCCGTAAATAAAAGATCTCAATTGGCGGTAAATTATTATTGTTTTCAAGCTCTCTAAACGGTAGCCATTCCTGGCAATTATGGTTAGGTATGAATGGGTACTTAGACCACGTGCTCCTAATGAGAAGTGCAATTTAAACTTCGCTACCACAGTCATTAACACTACACGGCCGCGGCGCTACGTCATCGCTTTATGTTTCGCCTCTTTCGAATATTGTTCGTGCTTTAATAAATGTAACCGCCGTTATATATTTATAGCATAAGGATTGTATTATACCAGTGGACATCTAGTGTGTAGTTCTCACATCTGGTATTTTAAGGTTTATTCCTATGGAGGTGTTGCGATACTGCATAGGATTATGGCACCACTACGTCCTCTTGTGCAACGGAACTGGGCCTGCACGACCGGGGAAGAACCTGTCGCGCACTGATACCGGCGTAAGTGGCTGCGCGGCTGTCGCGTTTCGTTGAGGGGGGTTGATAGTAGGGCAAGGCATCTGCATGACAATCATATATATAATATAGAAAGGGGACGACACACGTTCAATCGTGGCTGCTTGCTAGCTACCATCGTTACCATAAACATTCACATAACACAAAGCGCACGATGCGCGAAACTGTAGGTAAACAGCGGTATCATGTGATGTACCTCCCCGGTCTTGCCGGTCCAATTTCGCTGCAATACAGCACAGCACTATCTCTCTCTACTTTTTTATGTATATCATTTTTACACATACTTGCTTATTGCGCTGAAGTCTCGGTGCTAAACAGAGACAAAAATATCTATGGCATGCGACAAAGCTTTAAGCGGTCATCGACTAGAGAGTCGTTGAAAGCCGTTTTATGTTTCGATGAATAACCGTCATAAGAGGGCTGTTTCGTGACCAGCATTCAACGTCAATTTGTGTCCGCGACAGAGTAATTGATCCACTGTAATATCGACATGCAGTCAATATCGACAACATGGAACAAAATCTTTTCACGTAAAAACTAATTAGAATAAAATTTACTACTGAACTGTTATAACTAACTGTTATAAATATATAAACTTCATCATTAAGTGTGTATTGTGTATGACAATTAGTATTTACTTAATCTTATAATAACGAAACGATTTAAACATATTTTTTCATAACTGTCGTGCCACTTTGTTTTAATTTTAATTTACGGCTCGCGTCAAGTCCTTATTCAGGATACGGTTTATAAAATGCTTACCAAAGAAATGCAAATTTAAGCGGAACAACATAAAAGGCTAAGCAATAAAGATAAACTTGGGTGACCAACGTATTTTACGTACCATAACCATTACGGCAAAATTGATTTCAATTTTATGGTTTCTGCTCCCCTGAATCCAATCATTGTTATCGCTGTATGCTATTAAAATGTAATGAGACCAGGCGTTTTAGAGTGTGACCTAAATGTCTATCGATTCTGAACAGGGAGTCAATCTTGGCATTGCTAAATAAAAGACAACGCGAACACGTGTCGTTTAAAAGTGTAGGAACCCGGCGCTGAATATAATCGAGATGTTGGCGAAATTTTGTGTGCTTTAAAAATTGTTTATAAACTCAATACATGTACCAGACTATATACTTTTATAACGTGTCTTTTTATAATAAATAAACTTTTTGTTCATGGCTAAATGTAACTTTATAAATTAATGACTAACTAGAAAATTAAAATGCATATTTTTTAGAGATAAAAGGACTATGTGTCGGCGATTATCGAATAGCATTTCTTTCTTAAAAACGAAACATGATTCTATTGTGCACGCTGTACAAGATAAGTAAGCGAAATAGGCGTGGACTTCAAATGATGTTACTGTTCATATCAGAGTCCCCCCTCCTCCCCCCCAGTCATGATCCTCTCCGTTCATTCACGTCAAGTCCGTGGCCATTTTAGCTAGCGTGCGTGACGTCAGAGTCGGACAATGAGGGACCCCATGGTTTCTCTGACCTCTCTCTTATCTGTGTGCCTTTTTTCGGCCCCAAACCAAGTCTGGTTGCCCACTGAGTACTCGCACTAATCCGATGAACCTGTGTTGGGTTTCTCTTCGCTACCGCAGTGTAAGTTCAGGTCCGATATTTTTTATATAGCTTAAATAAATTACGCAAATTAAAATAATTAGCTAAAAATTTACTTCTTAGTATGAAACTGAAAAAACATAGCCATTTTTATGTCACCGTTTTAACAAAAGCATATTAAATTGGGGCTTGCTTAAATATTTTGCATTACTAAAGTTTCATTTTACTATAAACTGCGATAAAATCCATGTTGTTTTAACAACAAAAACGAAATACGAAAAGCACCATAAAATCAGTCAAGATAAGGTATTGTGTAATCGAACGTGCATTGTTCTCAAGACGATACAACATCGCAAGCTGTTAGCCAATATCTTAGACAATGACAGGCTGACGCGCAGCCCTAACGCTTACTCATGGATCCCTGCCAGACGGCAGACGCTGCGGTCCACCATCCGTTACACAGCAATTGCACAGCAATGACCGCTAACTGGACATCACATAGCTGTTAGCGAGTCTACATGTTTGCGTGTATCGCATATGTATATGTTTTGAATAGACGCGCAACTTTGTGTAGTGATTGAACTGTAACTATTTAACCGTAGTTTGCTACATAATAATATATGATACCTCTACCTGACATACCTAGAGTATCAACCAACGTTGTATTATGTTGCAAAATGTATCTAAATTATAATGTGATAGCGCCCTATCTATCTATCTTTATCGCCTAAAGAATAGTAAAATAATCTAAAGTTGCTAAAATTTTACATATTATATTTATTTCAATTTCTTTACAATCGCGTTTAAAGGCTTAAGATTTTTTATCGTTTTGTGTTCATTAATACCTTATTTTCCGCGAAGCTTCGAGGAGCCTCTCCGAGAGTAAAATTAGGTCATTTATTCTAGTAAAGTTAAAAGTTGTTTTTTGAATACCTACCTTCAGTTAACAGTCTACTGTTACCTACGTGTCTTTATGCTGTCTTTATCTTTATGCTGTCGTAATTATTTCAACATGAAAATAATATAAGTATTCACAATATTTAATAACTGTTGCTCAGTTCATATGTACACAATTAATCTTGTCCTCATAGTACTTCTTCAGAAAAAAGTGCTAAATAAATATACATTGAAAAATATCGTGTTGGTGTGTGCGGGATTAGTAATTAAAGAAATGATTTACAAGTTCATGGTAGAAATACAGTGCTATAAACTTAACGGGAAACGTAAGAGTAAACATACATTTCGATGAAAACAACTACAATGGGAACCTCTTGACGTATGCCGGCTGTTCTCGACAACCAGTCTTGATGTAACTATCTTGAAACTATACCATAACTCCACTCCAAAACGGTTAAGTTATAACGAGCACTTAATATACTTTAAAGCAATATTTTTGAAGAGTCCATATAACTGAATCACGAACAAGAACAATAAAAATAATAATAAATAATAAACACTGTACTTTTGTTTAATATGGTAAATAAAAAAATATGATGAATGATGGAAAGAAGATACAATCAGATGTTATTATTCAAAATAAACTACTTACTTTCAAAGTCTATTAACAGTTCTCACACTAACATTAATTAAGCGAAAGTTTTCACACTAACATTAATTAAAAATCATTTTAAGATCTCAATGGAAAAACAAACTTGCAAGGTTTTCATACAAACACCACATTCTGTGTAAAGAAAATGTGGTTATTTATGTATTGTATATTGTAAAACACGGGCTATGTCTATATAACAGTATGTGATCGATTTTTACAAGATCTACCGAACGAATATTCGTACACACGCGGATAGCGCCATTCCTAAGGAAGGTTTTAGTACATAATTTGGTCATGGGCGAAGCCAGGGCGGATTGCTAGTATATTTATAAAAATTACTTTTTGTCCCAGTATTATACCTAAAAAGCATGGGAGAAGTAGGTACCTAATTTTAAGCGTTAGCGACATCTTTCCCACATAAACAATCTTGAAACAAATGTGCATCAGAAGTTTAGAATACTTTCTATGGTTCTATATTAGAATCGTTAACATTGCAACTAAAAATAATTCCTGACCCCAATGACTTGCACGTGAGTAGTTTTTGTAAGTGAAACCAGTCCATAATTTCTACGAGCAACATAAAACGCGTTAAGTAAAGGTATGTCGGACTGATATAACGTTTTAAATCTAGACATTGTAAACTAGTAGACTCGCTACGAACTATCGATCATAGTCCGTGTACCCCGGGGAGCAAACGGTGACAGCTCGCTCTTGTCCTGTGTGGGATTTTAATATAACATGTGCCAAAAGGGTTTCTCATTTCGCTGCCATTTTTTTCGGGCGAGTTTTCAAAAGATATATGTCAAAGGTTGTTTGAATACATTTTTATAAGGGCCAAGTGTCCTCTTGATCTCTGTAATGGATTATAAAAAACAAAATGGTACCAACGCTAGGATTTTTACTTTTTAATCGTCAAAGACACACATTTTTTTCGTTGGAAAATATTCTCTAAATTCATGTTTTTACATAAATTTTGAGTATATTCCATAATGTCATGGTTAGTGAGTATACATACATACATCAAATATAAACCAGGAGTGTGTGTAGGTCAGAATGGGGACAAAATTTATGAAAACGTTCTCGTTTGTCCCCCTATTCTATAAAACAAAAGTTATGTGCGTACTTAATGAAATGTTTTCACTTTTAAGGACTGCACGTCTACCCCTTTTTAATAAGTAAGAACGAATAACGGTTGTAAACATATAATACTATCTTTATTTATCACAAACTGAATCAATATTCTGCGGAACCAATTGTAGCACCAAACGTGTATCAGATTGATTTAAAATACAGTTTCATATGACAACTCAACATGTCGCCGCTGATTGCCATACAATCACTTTCAACGTTTGTCTGATATAATCATCAACTCTTCTCAGACTCTCGTGTGCTACCAGCCCGTTTTGGATGGTCCAAAATTTCTTTCTTCTGTTTAGGTAACCTCATGAGCACGTCACATCCAACCACTTCCCAGAAACTCAGACAAAAAAACACCCCACACGTCTGCTTCCACTTGAGGATTTTAGAGGGTATTCAATCCTGTACTTACAACTAACCGTGCCAATCGCTAATTGTCTTCCCTCATGATATTCATTTAATAAAATGATAATTTTGTCAGATGGAGTTTGGTGTAGAAAATGAATTGTTAATTCTTTTAACTATATTATTGAAATTTCTGAGTAGTTTCACACGCGTAACTCCAGCCCTTTTGGTCTTATCGTCATGGTATATAGCACATAATCTTCCTCGATAAATGGACTATTCAACACAAAATGCATTGTTCAAATAAACAAACAAATTCTTTGGCTTTATATTATTAGCATAAATGATATCTATGAACCCACGTTATAATTATGTAAATGAGAAGAACCTCCCCGTTCAGGCCACACCCGGATACAATGTAGCAATGGCACATTATTCCTTGCAAGGGTAATGTATAAACAGAAGATAAAAACACTATTGTACGTATGATATTCATAACACAATTTTCCATACTCGAATCCGCGAAATCAATTTTCAACAAATGAAACTAGCTGATCCAATTTGGCACACCGACCACGTGCAGGTGATGGGCAGATATTCAATTAAGAGGCGTCAGATAAACAAACATTCATTTATCACTAAATTAGATGAGCCACTTTTGAATTCCTAACATTATATTTTTTTTTCCTAAGTCTACTAATGTTTGTTTCTTTTTCACTTATAAACTACTGAACTGATTTGGATGACGATTAGGATATTAATATATTACGTAGATTAATATATTATGGAATACTTAGCATTGAAAAATTGTTATTGCGAAGAAACTGAATAGTTCCATTATTATATTTAGCGCTGGTGAAACCGCGGGAAACAGCTGTTACTTAACATGTCAAAGAAAATGTTTGCACGTAAACAATTTTTTTTAAATTCATTTATAATAATTTGACAAATGGCTTTATAGAATTGGAGTATGTTGTGTAATTATTTCTAAAAATGGGCAATATAATAATTCGAATATTCAAGTACAAGTTGTATTTTTGATTTCGAACTTTATAGGTACGACTACGCCCAAAATGCATGTATGCATCAAATTCATTTCGGAAGTACATTTTATTTTATTCATTGTAATATATTTAGACGACAATCTCAAGGAATCGTATCTAATGCCATAGAATTAGGTGTTTGCGAAATCTTTGTGATTATTATATACTCTATCTATTATTGATATTGTCTATTATTGCTTATTATTTATTTTGAAATTGGTAACAATTGTGTGTGAAATATCTGTTGGGGAAGACTTTTCTTATTGTTGAATTCGCTAACGGGTCTAAGCCCATTTTGTGTCCCTTTTTTTCTTACGGAGCGGTTGATGTTGCAAGCATTTCAGAAGTGTCAAAGAACATATCAATGCATACAACGTATTTCAGCCGTTTTTGAGTCATTTTCCGATCGCAGCAGAATTTAATACACTAGTGCTTATTTATTTTATTGTGGGTTTAAGGAGGTAGAAGACTTGCGGAAACCTTTTGATTACGATGCCCTAAGAGACATCTACACAATTGTTCTATAAACATGGTGTACTCTTTCCCATCTCCCCTCTTCGTTCTTTTTTATAGAATAGGGGGGCAGAAGAGAAAGCGGAGTCTTTTTACGAATACCGACGCTACTGATCGTCCACATAATTACTATGCCGATGCGTTGCCCCCCTTCCTCCCGCCGCCCCAATGGGCCGTTGGCATGCTACCCGAATCAGTTCCAATGTAGCACAGTAATACCTCTTAATAAAACATATAGGCAGAAAATAGCTGTCAATGAATTTAAAGTTGCGTTATCCCTGCTACATTCATTTTTTAATATAATTAATCAATATTACCAGTACTGTGGGCACAATCAACTTATTTACTAAGCTCCGCCGTTCGCCTTATCTTTCCGTCTCAAGAGTTTGCAGTGTTGCTCTATGTACCGCGCGTGCATATCCGTTAATTGGTTTCCACGATGATTGTGCCCAACATGATATAACGATTCCTGGATTTAACATACATTAATCACTAACTTTTAACGCCAAGTATACCGGTATTACTTGTAGTTTAAATATAATATAATAATTACATATTGGTATTAAGAGCTTTGGTCACGTTGCATTACTGCCGAATTTAGCAGGCACAGTAGTGCCTGTCACTTGCATAATATTTCCACCAAGTGATGGCTAAGATGTCGCCTTCGAGACTCGGCTTGTGAGTTTCCGGCGGTCCATTGGGAGAAACGGAGGGAAAGAGAGGCAATTCATCAGAATAACAATAATGTGGATATCTATGAGCGACGATAGTCGTCAAGAGCTACGACCAACTCGGCTGTCAATGTAAAAAAATAATTTACCAAAATATTTAGAAAAGGCGTCATACCACCCATGAATGTTCATATTAGTCCGCGGGTATGTTTCCTTTATAATTAGGCGGCGTTCATAATTCGTCGTTTAACATAATATTATCAGTAATTCGGCGTATATATACATATTATATACGAACTTAAGTTAATATCGTGACACTTCAGTTACACTTAGCACACGTATTTATAACAAATTTAATCCGTATGTGTATTATATATTCTTTCGAGTAATAAACAGCCGAAAAATTTGTAAAACTTAAAATAGAAAAAGAATAAAATTTATGAAATAAATAAATGATATGATTTACTTTACGTTTATTAAATTTTCTTATAAAGCTAAGTATCTATACATGTCAAAATTTCAGACCGGGCTTACTTCCAAAATACATTTATTCATTTTGTATGAGTATTTTATTATTTAATTAATACACAGCCTGAGATATATTTATAATACTTATAAAGATACATGGAATTTAAATGTTTGGACATATCTACAATGGGAGTAGATAAAATTAATTAAAACGTTTCCCAGGCCAATTTAAATGTTTAAAGTTACAAAACATTCCCAATTATATTTTGAGAAACTACAACATCACCAGATATATAAATAGTCCATTGTTAATACATACATATGATACATGCGTAGGCAATATTTAAATTTTCTCTTCGTCTATACTAATATATTTTTTATAGGATAAGGGGCAAACGAGCAGGTGGTAGGTAACTACCGCCGCCCATAGACATCCGCATGACCCAAGGTTATGCAGACACGTTGCCGTCCTTTAAGGTGGGAGTAAGCTCTTTTCTTGAAGTACCCCAAATCGTATCGGTTCGGAAATACCGACGGTGGCAGCTGGTTCCACATCGAAGTTGTGCGCAGTAGGGAATTGCGCTTGACACGCACAGTTGCTAACTTTCGGACATCAAGGTGGTGACGGTGCAACTTAGAGTTCTGCCGTGATGTCCGCGAGTGAAATTCCGCTGCTGGTATTAATCCGAACAACTCCTCGGAACAGTAGTAGTAGTTGATGTAGATGCGGTTGAAGATGCAGAGCGAGCCAAATATTATAAACCAGATGTTTGTTTTTTGCATCTAACGCGCTATTCTCTGGAGCTACTGTCATGATTTGAAAAAAAAAAACTTTTAGATAGTTCATTTAGGACGGTAACAGGTTATATATTGTGCTGCCACTAATAAGAACTGAGTTGCACGAGTGAACCCGCAAGGCACTCCTATAAAAGTACTTATTAATACACAATACTTAACATAGTAAAAGCATTTTAAAATAATCTAACCGTATACAAATATATTTCTGAATTACTCTACGCGACTGAATACGTACACAGACATGTATGAGCAGTATTTATTGATTTTGCTTAGCTATTAAGCTTAATTTAATTAGCGTGAACGTTAAGCTCTAAGAGGTTATTGGGAACACGTGTAACCTAAAATCTTTCTGAACATCGTTTCGTTTCAATCGTATTTAGGTTAGGACTGATTATAGTCGATCAGTCATATTCAGCCTGATATGACTCGTAGGGCTCAACGACGATTGCATATGAAATATTGGGGACTTAAGGGTAAGTATATTTTAGCAGCGAAGGGTGGAAACAGATGATGATCATATTAGTGACAAATGATAATTCGAAAGATGCCCACTGCTGGAGATGGAAATCCATCAGAAAGCGGTCACAGATCATTGTTACAAGCTGCCTGCATCTAGCGGCTCCTCGTGAACTCGATTAGTTCATCTATCCACTAGGTGGGAGAGGCCGTCATACACTGAGCCATCCGAAGCGGGGCTGCCACTTGAGAACTTTACTTCTTCAGTGGTTCTCGGTCTTCCGAGTAAAGTGACCTACCCATAACAAATATATAATGTCGTTCTAGCCGAATTTCTATTGAGATCTCTATTGAGACAGCCATCTGCGTGGGACATATAGTGCACAAGTGTTTGCGCAGACACAAGTGTACTCTCTTTTCCTTCATTCTCCTATTCCGATGGGATGGCAATCCGACATGACCGTAGAGATATCAGGCACTAGAACTGCTTAACGTGCTCTCCGAGGAACGGGGATGTTACACCGCCAACTTCCTAACTCCGGACAATTATTATAATTTAAAAAAATCCTAATACCCATAATACCACTTCAGCGTGCTGAATTTCTAAACTATGTTGATTATTCTCGTGGCTCGTACAAGTTTGGATCAAGTCTCACAGACAAATACTGAATATAACTCCGTGTATATAGTATCCTGAGCATATTATGAGGCGTGCATTAAGCGGCCAATAATTAGCAAAAAGAAATATTTTGACAGAACTCCTGAGGCATCAAATTTGAGACGTAATAGAGTACGTTTTTCTATCGCAGCAATAAATAAACACAATTTTTATTGCAACGAAAACTTCTTATCATATTCTTAATTCGTTATCTGACCCTAGTTTTAGGAACGTATACCCTGTTAAATCATGCACGTGTGTTGATGAAAATACGTTAGTTCTAAACACTCCAAAGCTAATCAGTAGATTTGTATACGTTCCAACTATGAGGCAGCGGAGACTGGTCCGGTCTCCCCTGCCTCATAGTGGAACAAATCGATGGTTCAAATCGACTGTTTGATTTTTCCTCTCCCTGGAGATTACGCTTGGTTTTTATTCTGTTCTAGTACATTCTATCTATGTGTATTCTATATGTGTCTTTATTTAACATACCAAGTATGTTAAATGAAGACAGAATCTGTCAAAAGCAGCTATTAATTATTACTTTATTTGATATCTTTGATGATATTATATCGGGAGATTTTAAGCTCTGAGTTCTTTAAGTTTCAGGATCTATATTGTGTAGAGAACATCTTCTTTGATCTTACAAAAACATGAAAATGTTAAGCGTCATATAAAAAGTATTGAATTTGTCCAAAATTTTGATACGATGGTCAATCTCTTCTAAAATTCGTCATTTTGTATTTTTCGTAATCTGACAATTTTTTAATATAGTTATAGTGCACTAACCGTAGGTATTTGTGTACTATAATATGTCCACAGGTATTTGGCCCCTACACGCAGTCTGACTCGAAATCAAGCGTAGATTCGCCAGGTTTACGTGCTCTCTAAAAAATAAATGTAAAACGGAGTTAGAAAATGTAAATCTAATAGAAATTTTTATTGAAGCCGATTATCGAACTGAAATCTCCCAGGAATATTCCTACTACAAGAACAACGAGGTAGTCCATTATTACTTATGTATCTACTTAAAAATTGTAATTCGCCCTAATATATATTCTGGTGTTCATTTGCATACAAATTAAAAACCACATGCAAATACAGATTGAACAAATTTATTGGTGCAGAGACAGGGCGCGGGCAGACCAGACAAATATGCGGCCGCGTTACTGATGACTGTGCTCAGAATGTTCTCGAACTCGTTCTTGTCATTATCACACTGTCTTGCTCTCAGCTGTAGCAAACTGACGCTATTCTTTCTTAAATTAGTCTAATTTTAAGAGATATTCGTAAATATATTGCGTGTTAGCTTGACTTTTGGAAATATAAGGAAAAATATCATTTATTACTTTTAGACACTATTTTTTGAGGAATTTAATGCTTGATTTGCTGCAGTGATAGAAATTTCGTATGAGGTCCTGTTACCGCCTGTGTCACCATTTCTCTGCACTTCTCACAAGCCCACACAACATAAGCACTCCACTTCTCCCTTCACACTACGGACAAAAAGCAATAACGATTCATACTAACATACATGAACTTGAAAAACATAAGCGCCTTTCTGGTGCAGAAATATGAGACATTACCATAGGTCTTGTTTAAAAAATGTAATTTGTCAATCTTTTTTTTTTTTAATTTTTAATTTTATTGATTCACCAACAACAATTACAAAAGTTACTTATTACAATTTATACTATTTTTATGGTCACGTTTACATTTATTGTATGTCAATTACAGATGTATACAGCATTAATATGTAATGCTGTATACACCTGTTATTGATAATTTATAAAATGTTGACTCACTGACCCCATTTGTTTCTATTTACTGTATTTAGAGATCGGGCAAGGCTCAATGGGTGCTCGTTACAAGGATTTAACGTCTTACTTCGAAGCCGGAGTATGATGTCGGTTCCCTATTTCGTGAATTTCGCCGAACATTCCTGTACAAATTCCGTACGAAACTTTTCCCTAAATGGAATAGCGCTTGTCGTAAAAGGTTGTTAAACTCGCCAAATTCGTACTGAGATAATGAAGAATTTTATCATGAATTTCTGATCCGGGAAATTTTTCACTTCATCGGTTTTTAATTTTTATTCTTGTTGTAACGTCTTTTCACCTCGTTGGGTTAAATTCTAAATTATATTTCGTGATTTCTTAGTTTTGCAGGAACATTGTTAATTAAGGAGTTGAATTGTTACTGTAGAGCAGAAGTGTGTGGTTTTGTTTTGAACATTAGTTATCTTCGATAAATATTCGATACCCTACTAACCCCATCCTAACCGAACCGGGTACGGAACGGGTCCATCTGATGAAGCTATATTAGACTTTTCTTCGTTTCCACAGTGAAATTTAGGACCGGAAAAAAAACTGTACGGGTGTCGTCATCCCTCCAGTGCGTCACCGTCCCAAGTCTTGTCTCTGGCATGAAACCTAATTGACCCACGAACAAAGTGTTCGTCTAAGCATAAATATCATTTTAATTCTGCTATATTTGTTAAAACGTTCTATAATTTAATCTTGGCACCCGACTCGTTTGAAATAAAAAGGCACACTTATTAAAGTAACGAAACATTGCAAATCCAGCAAGTAATCCAGCAGCAAAGTATAAATTAAACAAAATTCCTCGAAAACGTCAATAATACTCAATATTTATCCGTATCTAAATTTAAATCAGAACCAAATTTTCCAGTTGTAGCATGTTAAATGAATGCCAGCTGTAGGGGCGCCATCGTTTACACCAGTTTACAGGACAATAAACAAATTGTAGTAAAGACGTTAACGAGTAACACCAGATGTTTGCAGCAGCGACCGAGAGTTCGCTAACTAACGAGGCAGGAGCAAGTGACGGTTAATTAGTCGGAAGCGATGATCCGCCTTTGTTTCGAACGTTTGCTGAAATATTTTGAAAGGCCTATTCGAAACGCTTTTGGCTTGACTTGTTCGTATTTGGTTAAGTTAAGCATCATTCGGTGAGGTCATTATGATAAGCATGTCACCAATTTAGAAAGGACTGTACACAAGGGCAAGCGTCGGTTAATTATAATAATTAGTCGGAAGTAATAAACAATATTTCCATCATTTATAGAAATATTTTGTTCGAAACATCTTTGTAGGAAAAGCTCTCAATTTGACTCGTCCGTATTTGGGCAAATTAAGCATCACTCGGCAAGGACGACCTCATAATGGAGACCTTTTGGCGGTATTTTATGACGCATCTTTACTAAGCAGCACAGCACTAGGGCAAAAATAAACTTAGCCACAGTTATCGCGTATCCAAAATTTATTAAATCGATTTCAAAACAGATTCGATTTCAAATTACATACATAGTCAATGCGTCCCCTATAAAGCTTTGAACGAACGGGAGGAGAACAAATCGAGCCGTTCATGTGATCAGTTCTCCATTCACGACCACTGAATGCATTTGTAACAAATCTTATCATACACACTTATACCACATTCACTATCTACACTAAATATCATTTTTCATCAGATATTACAGCCACGCAAAAAGAACAGACAATATTTTCATGAAACTTTACATTATTTATATCAGAGTAAAATAACGTAACACGTCCGAAAAACATCATTTTTTCGTAATAATCAACATTATATATATTTCTGTGTATTTAGATATACTAAAAGAGAAACATATGTTTTAAAGATTAATAAAAATAATGCTTTTATTAATCTTTAAAACATATAAGTATTTTTATGTTACCACAAGACCCGCGAAATTTTTGTAATGTATTTTATAAATATTAAAAAAAACATAGTAATTGATTTTTTAAGCCGGCAAAAATTACCCATATTCATTTTTTCCTAGTTACAAATGAGGGTAATAAAGGTAGGTCAGTAATAGAACATTATTTTTATTTATTTTTTTTCATTTAAAGATTCATAAGCATAAAATAACTACAATTTCATATTTATGTAAAATATGCCATACATTGATAAAATAACACGAAAAAGAAAAATGTGACAATGTTAAGCCTTTAATAGATGGAAGAGGCGGCTGCTAGATTTATCTGTGTCACGGTAATGATATGTCATTACACTGCCTGTGCTACAGTAATAAATAATTTAGAGTACTAAGTTATTTATTATTTAACTTAGAGTACTAAGTTATTTATTACTGTATCACAGGAGCTGTAATGCAATTTCAGGAAAAGTACCCTATAAGATGTCCATAATAAAAATACATTAACCACGTACTCTTAGTACACCAAAATAACTGAAACAAAGATAAAATGATATGCTCAAATACATCTGTAGTTTATAATTTTAAATCTTCTTAATGAGATTTTTATTAATAATGAAGTTCACAGCTATCAGGTGATCAAAAAAGGATTTATAAACAATAGTGCGGGGCAACCCCGTCTGAGGAGGTGGAGTTGGTCCCTTAGGGGGCTGACTAGCCCTCGAGGTGCCCTGATGAATTGTTGTTCCGTAGCAGCTCATCAAGGGTGGCACTGATGGCTCTCGCTGTGGTTTTCGTAGGTATTCGGCATTATCATGTGCCGCTAGTCCCACACACCACTGGACCCCACCCAGGGCCGGTGAAGGCGCGTAAATACGTTTCCCCGCGTCAAAAAAGGTAAAAAAAGGATGTACAAATAAAGGCTATTAAACATGATTTATATAATATTACACTACCTCAGCAGTAATGTGAGTACATATTATATAGTCCTCCTGGCCGGATTACGGATACGCCGGTCATCTATAGAGTTTAGCCATTGGCGCAGGACATAACAGCACAAGTTTGTACGCAGAGACAAGTGCCTTTCTTTTTCGGAAGTAATCGTACATATTACTATTGGCGGTGCTAATGCCCTCGCCGCTACAGTTCTTCGAATCCATGTGACAAGTGAATTCTCTATTCTCTCATTTCCTCATTCCTATGTGACCGGGCAGGCTGACACGAACGGAGAGAAATCAATCGCTTAATTGGACATTTTGTTTTTTGAAAGAAAACGAGTAAAACCTTCTTCACCCTAGAGCCTAAGAGCCTAAATAATCCATCGGCCATCTGTTCTCCTAACTGCATCTTTTTATATAGTACAAGAAGTGGGGACTTTTGACGGCCACCCCATAGACACCCGTTTAATAATTATGCAGATGTGCCACCCCCCAACCCTCCTTGCTCCCGCCTGGCCACCAACTGGCAGAACAACGCGAAATGAGACGCTGTAGCGACTTTATGTCCCAATTGTAATGTGTCAACGACACTTCCCACAAAACTGGCCCGCTATCACTTCCACGTGTGCGTCATTCTCCTTACTCATATCGGTGACCCCGGTTTTGTTACGGATGTTTTAGCTACCAGAAACCACCCGACAACAGCATTATAACATGTTGTCCGGTAACAAATCATTATTAGAGACCCATGGCGAGCACTGGACGAATAGAGGTGATGTGTATTCGTTTAGTGCCGGCCACGGGTCTGTAATGATGACCTGTTGCCATACCAACTACGGCGTCTGATCTGTGGGCTTTTCTGCTTATATTTGTAAATGCGAAAGTTTGTAGGTAAGTTTGTTATTTTTTCACAGATTATTAATTTGTTACATATAAATGAAATAATTTCATTGAAGTTTGGAATAATTTAATTTTTAATATAATAAAATTACTTTATGTGATCCCGGAAATATGGTTCATTGGGAAAAGCTTTTTTTGGCGCAGGTAAAACCACGGGACAAAGCTAGTGTTAAAAATAAAGTTTATGTTCCAAATACACACATTCCAGAAAACATACTGAATATACGATGTACGTTCGTACTCATGCATACAAGATATGAACGCACATGTATGATACGCTCATACAACCTGACAGTGGTGTATTGTTACACACGATCGCATGGCCTCGGGCCGTCACAACGTTCATTAACAAGGTCGCAAATCATATTTCAATCATCGCTTGTTATTTATACCGATCAAGGACAATCCGAGCTTATTCGGCTTCGGTGGAATGCTAATTTGTCTGATCGCACTACAGATTATCTATAACTAGTTGTGCCCAGTGGTTTCGCCCACGGAATATTAACCTAATAGAATCATTCATTTTTTGGGACAAAAACTGTTTTATATTACTCCATATTGAAGTCTGCAACTGTGTCAAATTTCATCCAAATACGTATAGTAGTTTTTTTGTAAAAAGAGAAACAGATTTTTTTTTCCACCCATCCTTATTCATAAGCAATTAATAAAAAAATCTTAAAATGTATTCAAATATTTTTATTTATAACATAAGTAGAATATAACATTGATCATCACCCGCTATCAGTTGATCTCGGATTCGAATCCCGCCTACGTCATGGATGTTTATATAATGTATATTATATGTATCTCTATAATAAAAATCTTAAATATATATAAAATTCCTTAAAATTATAAAAATCTCAAAAATATTTCCGTTCTCTAGTACCTTTAACACAAGACCCTACGGTACTCACGGCTAACGTTTTGTCATAAGTCCACAGATATTATTATTATTATTATTATATTATTAACACTTTATTATTGCATTCATTGAAGCATCCTTCAATGAATCATTGGAAAAGAACTCCTACACTGCATAGATTATCGTTTTACTCATCATCGTCAGTCCTTATTCCTCCTCCGCTTGTCACAGTCTTTTTTTATTGTGCGGAAAATTCATTTACGCAGTGACTGTCCTAGATAGGAATAAAACATGGAGTACCACCGGCCTTCTATGGTGAAGTGCCATGGATATGTAAGGAACAGGGTACCTCAGCGCCTAACTGGCCATTTAAGGGACTGGACCTTATTTTTTTTTCTTTTTTTTTCTGATAACCAAACACAATTACGTAGATGGAGAGTGAAATGGTTATCCACTATCCACAAACCATAAGATGAACTGAAATCAGATTCCTTTAAGATTAGTCATCACCGAATCAAACAAGCAAACCTTGTTTTATTTATGCTATTACTTTGGAGTTGATTTTTTTTAAACAGTGACTTGTTGTTTGTGAATTGTTTTAATTACCCAAATTCAAATTCTAGATTAACCAATTGGTTACTTACTTCTGGTTGAATTTCTACTAAAATCCGTAATTGATAATATGGATTGACGCACATGTGTGTGTAAATACGTGTGAATTGTATATTCTACATTGTCTACACTAGTGTGTGGAATGGCAATCCGGTACTTCACAATGCTATTATCGCCATATAAAATGTTAGACATGACCGCGATCTTCCGCTAAGTACTAACGTTTTAAGGCTTGGAGGCGATGTTGGGCACAAATTCCAAGCTGATAATAGTATATACTAGACGGCCGTCGTCATTTCATTTAAATAAACTGACTGTATACTAATTTACTTTCAAAGACCTTTTCATACATTTGTCTGGTAAATGCAGACAACTCTAATATGTAAACAAAAAGTACAGTCATGAGATACGAACAATAATAACAAATAAAAAACTATTTACCATATGAAATATAATTTTAGGTTTTGGGCCTAAAAAGCTGATATTACTTTGATGAAGTGTATAGCGAGACGTTTATTCACGATTGTCCCGGCTTAATTCTGCTGCGATGCAAGAATCTTACCAAAATGTTATGTAGTATTTTGTTTGTGTGATTAAATTTTACTTAACTAATTGTCTCATCATTTGGCCTACGACATTTTTTCCTAGAGCAACCTTTTCAAACAAAAGAACAATAAAAATAAACAGATTCCTTCGAAAAAATCAATAACAAAAAACATAACATATCTTAGTCCTGCTTAGTGGATTTTTTCTTACTTGTAACCTATGCGTGCTCTACACTTGACGCAATATTTAAGGTGTCGAATTTAGGTTATACTATTCGATACTTCGACACAAGTACTCCATTGATAAAATTGACGAAATTATCAGTTGACACGATGATAGGTGACACTTGTGATGTATAGCTAATTCGTACACGCCACACTGATATGTGAGAAAAGTGATAGCTGAGATATTTTCTTTATTGTCTATCACAAAATTTTCATCTCATAATACTATGAGGAAAAACATTAACTCCGTTGTAGTGCGGGCAACGAATTGGACGCACTTGATCGATTTTGAATACACAGCACATCTTAACGTCATTTCCCTAATGGGATACGCTGAGGGGACAGATTTTCATGAAATCAGTTACAAAGCTACAAAAATCTTTCTAATTAGTTCTAATTTGATGTTTTCCGATTTTTTATAATAAAATAATGACATTATACTTTCATATATATAATAAATAATTCATGAAAGCGTCCACCAATGTGCAGTAATTACTAAAAATAACACTTTTATTGAATCTGTAGTCCCTTACCTGTAGCTTTGGCTTAGTCTTGATCTAAAAACTTCATGGATTCTTAATTAAATTAATTATATAGATAATGGTACAGGTAATGAGAAGAATATTACTAAATTATATCAAATGATAAAATTATTGAGCAATGTTTAATGACATCCTGAAAACTAAACAGGTATTTTGTGGTAAAAGTGTGAAAGTCTTGGACTAATGGAACGTCTGACTTTCCTGATTATATCCGCACGTATGCTGTGAAAAAAACTTTACGTGTAGGTAGTGTTAAATATGTCTAGAGCCACGTATTATTAGATCCTAATTTCGATTCCGGTTTCCAATAAAAAAAGTGTTTACTCAGTCATGTCGTATTATTTAATAAGAATTGTAAGGTGTTAAAGTATTTATTATTACATCTTGTAATTATTATACGAAGTAATGGTTGAATACTCTATGACCATCATACTTTCACGCCAGTGGTCCAATTCGACTGTTGCAATGACTCTACCTTTTATGAAAAAAAAAAAAAACAAAACACATATACTAGGATATTTCTTGGCTAGTCTCAACACATTGCTATACATCATTATGATCGTTATACCTCTATAACATCAAAAGCGTTTCTTTTAAAAGAACATGAAAAAATACTCTTTACTACAAACGTTCTTCGCCATATGTAACACGTTTAAAATGATATCTGGAAAGGTTCCAATTTTTCACACAGCAATCAGTCGGCCGCCGTATGAACCAGCGATTCGATCCGCATATAAATTTTAGTACTCTTTAGAATTAAATACGTTTAACAAAAAACAAATGCCGCGAATTGTACGAGAGATAAAAAATCTAGAATGCATTAGGATCTTCCGTAATTCTTAGGCTAAAATCTATATTTGAAGCAGACGCTATTCTTTGCTTTTAGTTACATGTAAATAGAATGTATTGTAAATGTAACAAAAGATACAAACATTTTTGTATAATTTTCAATAGAGTTTTGAATATGACGCTAACATTATTTATAATTTTATCGAAATAAATGAAAATTACTACAGCAGATATTTCTAAATTACAAATTTTCAACTCTCACTCACTATATATTTATTCGTGTACGTAAATAAAATTCATTTTGAGACTGCAAATATCCTAAGACTGGGTAAGATAATAAAAAAATACATTAAACTTTGACGTTGCATGGGAGGCAGTGCCATGCATGACACTACATCCTCCTATGCAACGGAATTGGGCGACTGGGGAGGTACCTCTCGCTCACATAATACCGCCGTAAAGTTACATCTTCAGTGTCGCGCTTCATGCGGTTTGTGAGTAGCACATTATGGAAAGGGGAAGGAGTTTTTTTTACGACATCAGCCTGATTTTGCGCCATAACTTTCTGGGCTCTGCCCTTTAAAAAGGCTTTAAGCGCTGTTCTTATACATTCCATTATTTTCCAAATAAAAATCGATTGTGTAAAATTTAACAAATTGAAACAGAGATCTATGAACATTTTTACAACATGATTGACTACTTTTTTCTGGTCATGAAGTAATCGCTTTTGGAGCACACATTATGCTTATTTTGTATTAATTTATTTAAATAATATTCTTAATTCATCCGAGCGTAAATACCTTGCCGAACACCAGCGAAGGTTATTACTATTAAAATCTTAGACGGTAGGTACTCCGACACGGCTCGTAAAATTCATAAATTAAATGCCAGCAACGATATTTTAATTAAATTTATTTTAGCGGTCATATATTGCGATGAAATGTAGTTTCATAGTGCATTTTGTATCTTATGAAATGTGAGATATAACTTACTTTTAGTGTGGCTAGGCATATCTATGTAAAACTGAATAAACATTTAACTTTATAAGCAACTAGGGACCCATATAATGTATACAGTGTAAGACGATGACAACTGAAATTTAAACTTTTAAATTAATGTGCGTAACATATTCTGTTCTTTAGAAGGATTAAATTGTGAATTCTTGTGTCTATGGTTTATTTCGGCAGCCTTGAATGTAAGAATCCGGACTGAGTGATGATGGAGAATTTTAAATCTGGATTCGTAGAATATATGTTCCTTAAATTTGCTTTTTATTTTCTCCAAAGATCGACATTTCTCAACTAGTACATCAACACGTGGCAACAATTCTCGTAAATCGACTATATTATATAATTCATTATATGAAAATACAATATTGCCGTAACATAAAGAAAACACGATGAAAACAAAAATATACAATAAATTAAGCACGGTTTATAGTTTGACACCACAAGTATCGGTGACTTACTTATTTTGAAAAGCATTGAGGACATGTCAAATGTCCTCTGGTGCGGATGTCTAGAAATGCTTATTTATCATTCTGCGAAAAAGAATCACCAAAACAAAAAAATAACACTAATATTCCATTAAATTAATACTACACATATTAATTTGACATTCTGTAGCAAAATTACGGAATCGTAATACTTTTGTCACTACAGGAAACTCACAGATCACAATTAATATATAAATATCATATATTTTATTAATCACCATACGGTTGTCGTGCAAATATTTTACATCATGAGAAGTAATTGTCGATAGCAGTAACAATTCATTCTTTTAACTCGGCCGTTGATAATGATACTGCAAGGTCTAATGAATGAATGAATAACAAACAGCTTCCGGATTAAAAATTTCTAATTCAGAATTGAATATAAATTTCAGTGCCGACTTTTTGAAGTTTTGGTAGAGCAAATTGAACCTTCATAATTGTGTTTCAAGTTGACATTTGTATGAGTATTTTTAAACGCCTGCACATTTAATTTTTCCTTGGTACATCTTATACTATAGTTACTTCAGATATTAATAATAAAAACAAATGTTCTACGTACACTTTTTCGAACATAAATATTTGTATGTTAAATATAGATCCTCAGTTTATTTATTTCTTGGGTGGCGTACGAAAATTTTGATCATATAGATTGTAGATGTTTTGCAGTATCTTACTCATCAATACCAGTTCAACGTTACCAACGCAAACCTAGAATCGGATGCAATGGACAAAATTATACCATCAAACAGATGTATAAACACAATACATTTCTAATATTTAGGTGAACATATCGGAGGAGTATTTCCAAAGAATGAGACACCAGGATATTAAAGCGACAATGTTAACTATTATAGACTAACTAACAAGACGTGAGCGCGGAAGTATTAGTCGCTAACTAGTTTACGACACGGCTCAGATACCAGACGGGGCGTCATCGTTCGCCATTCTAAAATTTTCAATAGCTTTCATCAAACTTTAAACTTATTAAAACTTAATATTAATATTGCATCTTTTTTTAATATTTTAGTTTGACTTGGTTCAACATTGCAATAATATTTTACACTGATATTTATACAAGCCGATATGGGCGACATTTTAATCGTTGGTCATTGATTGTCATTCAATTAATTCTTGTCTAATAACTTCGAGACATCCTTTGATGCTATTAAAACAGCGAACTCTAGCGCTTTATATTTTTTAGATAGATGTCAAAATTGGAAAATACGTTTACTGTTAGATTATTTAAATTGTTTAATAATTTTGATCAGTGTTCAATACTGTGGTAGACTATTGACTTATTCTCAGACACTGATGAAAATGGCTAATTATAATTTTCAAAGGACTTGTAGAGAATTTACATCGCGGATGTTTCTCTTTACTTAAACTAAATATAACAACACAAATGACAACTAAAATTGAAACGAACTTGGGGGAAAACTATAGCAACAAATCTTTTCATTGCAGAAGCAAATCTAATTTTAATTCAATTTTATTGCTGTGGGAACTTCTGTTAATGCGTTTCACGCGTTTTTTATTAAGTGCACCCTGAGGAGTTGTTGACAGATTTAAACAACTTTAAGTGGTCGCTGATTGCTAAGTGCATTTCACGGCGGCTTTTGTTTTGTTTAAACCTTGTACATTTAAGTTAACTGTTTAGAATTAAAATACTGTAAATCAACAAAAATGTAACCAAGTTAGTACTTGGTTTGATTATTGCTTAATACTATTCAATAGCTTGTGCTATTATATATACGTATTAGCAGTATTTATGCACATTCTCAGGTATGGAACGTTCTAGAATAGTATGGAATGTTCTCATTATTCAATAGTTTAGAGATGTCGACTGCACAATTATTTTAAAATACTTCTATTTACTTGTATATTCATTGGTATAGCCGTAGAACAATATGACTACGAAAAGCTAGCCAACCAGTAACGTAATCGCCTAGAGATCGAATTGACCTTATGAAATTTAGACTTAAATATAATTAAACATCCTTATGTATATATGTAACAATTTATACTAAACACCAATTGACCATCAACATTTTTTTTACATATTATCATCAGCATTTACCAGGTCAGGGTTAAATGTAGGTGTAAATTCCAATAAGATAACGTTAAAAGCTTCATAGATTGCGCCATTAATAAAATTACTTTTAGAAAGTACTCCACAATTTTCAGAGATTAAATTTATCCATCGTGGTGCATAGAAGCCATTAAAAACATTGTAGGGACTCAGCCAACAAAACCACTCCATACAATCAGGGACTTTTCCACATTTTTAGCGTAAAAAACCGTTAAAAAAACGAAGTGACAAATAATGTTAATAAATTGAGGAAATCGTTTAAAAAAACTTAATTATTTATTCATCTAAATGGGAAAAGGTGTCGCATGAAGTAATCGAATACAAGAAAAGAAAAATCTTTAGAGATTTTAGACATACTCTAAAATTGTTGTGTCTCTTTAACGGATTTTATCGCGTTTCTTTAGATTTTCTTGTGGAATGAGACAGAATCACCGTCATGATAAATTCGTTAAAGAGACACAACAATGAATAACATTCGCGTAAATATACGAAAATAATATACTCTAAAATTTTCTATATTTATGAAGAAGATTAAAGAGGTGTTTCTAAAAATGTATAAATTCCGAATGTTAAAAATGTTGTACTTAAGAAATATAATATAATATATTTCTAAATTATAAATAAAAATATGGTGACTTAACGTGAAACTTTAATTCTCTGTACTAGAATTAATAAAACTCTATTCAGACATGAAAGAGTAACATACACATAATTTCGAATATAATATTACTTAATTTTAAACCTACATTATCAGCGAGCAACATACGCTATATAACATTTTATGAAATGTTTTGATAATTTTGAAAACTTCGATTATATAAAATCAAAATGTGAAAAAATTATCAAAAAAAATCCTTATTTAGCTGCAAAATTTATTTACAACTAGCTGTCCTGGCAAACTTTGTTCTACCATTAGTCCATTTCTCTTTCATTATAACGTATAATCTCTACGAGGCTTAAAATAAAGATCATAATTATCATGTTTTTATAGTTTATTGAATAATACATTCAACTTATACAATTACTACAATACTTCTTGATGGAGATTCATATTAACATTTGAATAAATAAACAAACTTTGTATACTCCACAAACAATTGTAGAAAAATATATTTTATTAAGTGTATTAATTTAAATACACTTTATATTATATAAATAATATATGAAGCCGGGATGCCTACGGCAAGTTGTGAATATTTATATAATCAAAATAGTTTGACATATTTCCAAAGCGCATTGGCAACAGTACATTAGTATTACATTAGTATTAGTACTCGCGTAATACTAATTGAAAATCCTCTTAGATGTATATAAATCGATAATCCTATTACAACAAGCAAGGATACTCAAGAACCTGCTAATTATAGTTAAGGTTAATTAAAGCTTACCAACATTGATCCTATTTAAACAATCCCAAACTTGAAACCACTACAATGTCAGATATCACAATACAAACACTCAAATTAGATAATACCAAACATCTTAAATCTCGGTATCATTTAATCCCCATACCGTCTATCTTGTATCTTATAAGGTTAGGAACATTTGAGAATCCTCGAGAACATTCGTCGTTTACCGAAGAAAATGTCGAGATCTCCGCTTGGAATTTTAGATTTTCAATAAAACTTTACGTGGACTTTGAGTGAATTAGTAAGTTTAAATGGAACAAGTGGAACTTTTAAAAACTCCTAGCGTGACTGAAAAATTTAATTTCAGTACGACGAAATTAGCAAAAAACAAAATTAGGAGGATATGCACTAGTAAAACTCTGTCAGCTTTTTAATTTATTATGTAAATGAGCAAACAACCAGGATAGTCGAGGCGATAGTAGGTGATGATGGACGAACTTATACATTCTCAACGTACAAGATTAGCAATACACGTAAGTATTTTAGAAATAAATAAACTTAAAGAGCCCTAAGCCGTAACGGATCGGAAATACCGAAGGTGACAACTGATGTCACAGGGTGCTAGTGTGGGTGAAAAACTTGGTATAAAGCGCACGGTTGTGGAATATTTGATATCAAGGATGGTAAGGGTGAAATTTATAACGATTTGCTTTTAGCTTTCAAACTCTTAGACATCATTTCTTTCAGCAACAAAACTAAGCCGTCGTGCTGATTTCGTTATGTTGAATGTATTCAAATTTGCTTATCGCCTTTCAAAGCATTGCCGTGGGGGATTGTCTCACGGCAATACTAACAAAACCTTGTTTCAGTGCCTATGGCTTTGAATAAATACGATCAGAATATATTATCGAGCGCATTACGTACGTCTCACTGGGGCCGTGTATCTGCAGAACTCAGCTGCACACTTTTGCAACTTCATCCGAGCCGGGCACAAAACCGTCCTTTTGTGCCGAGTATTGTACCATTATCAGTTCTCAATATGCTTTGGCGTGTTCAAATTTAAACGTGCACGAAACAAACTATTTGAATGAGAATAGTTTGGACAAAGTTTATATGATATATGTTTCTGAACTTATATTGAATTTATGCACGACTATGCTATAAGGATATGATCTTGTCTGCGTATAATATAACATGAAAGTCCATGCAGATTCATGAAATTTTGTTTGAAAGGTGTCGTTGAATTCGGTAACAAATTTTAGTTAAGAGTGATCTCTATTATGAATAGAATTTTACACCACCGTAGACATATTTTTGTTATATAATAACAGTGATATGTTGAAGAAAAAAGCTGTATCAAGTTCATACAAAGACAAGCTAAAACCACTTAAAAGAGAAACATAAATTCTGATGCAAAATTATGAAAAAGCAATCGAACTTGTGAAAATAAAATTTCGAATCAAATTCGCAGCAACAAATCATAACATTTCATCTAAACAATTTTTAATCCAGTGAGCAGTTTAAACTTATTAGGGGCAGCTTACCTAGCCTCCTTTGGCAGTGACAGCAGTAATTAATTACTCTGCAGCCCCCACCCAGGCCGCGATCAAAATTAACTAGGCACGGTTCAATTCGCCCAAGTGTTTTGATATTTGATGAGTCTGTAGGCTAAATATTGGATTGCTTTGTTTGCGACTATGTGAAACCCGCGTTTTCATCTAAGTTGTTTATAAAATTTATGTTTATTTTTAGATCCTTATTATAATTTGCCATCAACATGTATAATACCTTATGTTTATTTATCGATAATAACCGCTGAGTGATGTATAAATACTAAACGCAAGTCTAAAAACATAGAGAGACTAACGAAGTGAATTTTTCGTAAAATAAAATAATGTGTCTAAAACTTTCATCAAGAACACAATCAGTCTTTTATCGTCCACGATGAAAATAATCTGTTAATCAAAAAGATACTCCCATCCCACGTATAATATTTTATTCACTTTAAATGTGATAAATGAGAGACCACGGAATGTTCGCCGTTAATACTAGAATTTACTATCACAAGATGTAATAAAATTCCGATAGCCATCCGGTGGGATGTATAAACCGTAGCAGATATTGATAAGGCGTATCGGACAGATCGGCAGATTCAAGACGGAATACATTGATATGTAAACGCGAGATGGGTTTGGCTTTAGATTACACGAGATTAAGTTGTACAGCTTCGATTGCACCAATAAGTACATTAGAAGCAAAGATGTCTAAATTATTCTTTGCATGTTTCTGTCACATATGTAACTAGCAATCCTCCACCTCCTCGTTTTGTCCGTGAAAATATTGTACACTGAACACTTTTGCAGGAGTCGCTCTACCTCTAGGTGAAAACGGCATGAAAACCCGGTAAGTAGATTTAAATTGACAGACAGTAAGCTTTCGGATAATATATGGACAATTATTTATAATTTGATGCCCAATCTATGAGTGGATTTATGCAAAAAAATAATTTAATATTTCGGTTCACCTTCAGATGTGTAGCAGTACTAAGTTTCTTAGCTACAGAAAAAATATATGATGTCATTTGGAGTTAATAATAAACCGATAGAGTTCTCAAAATAACCATTAAAACGAAATAAATTTACGTTAAAATTATATATATATATATATATATATATATTTGTATATATATACATATATACACAATTATACTTAATCACGTTAAAATTTGTACGTTATTGCCTCCAAAATAAATTTCTAGATTTGATACCGCCGTAAAGTGACACCGAGGGTGTCGCGTTTGGTGCGGTTTGTGGGTAGCCGGTGGCCCATTGGGCGGAAGTTGAAAAGGAGGGCAACGCATCGGCATAATTTAATTATACTGATGTTCATGGGCGTTGGTAGTCATTGAAAGGCTCCGATTTATCGTTTGTCCTTCTATACTATAAAAAATGACGATGGTCCTATTAAAACATAAGTTCAGTCATTTATTCCCAGAACAAATAATCACCAATATTTTAAACTTGCAACACGTACATCGTTCAATGATGTCAATATATAAATTCGTCTGTGGAGTAGGGAGTCGTGTTCGAGACGAGCCCAGATCCGGTAGTTAAGCTCAATCGAAACTACTATTTTTATTACTCATAATGTTGGCATAAAAACTATTTTTAAAACCAACATTTGGTTGGTATGACGGCACGGTACCAATTTACCAGAATATTTTAATGCGTCTTTGAAGGATCAAATTATTTGTTATAATTTAATGTGAGCAATATTATTTTTGTACAAGGAGCGCCTCACTGTTTCATCCGTACAACCCGCGTATTCTGTTTTTGCTTCAAATGAGACCAGTTCCTGAGATAATGCGATATATGTAGGTATACATTTCGGGTGCTCCGAACATACTTTTCAGATTTATAACATTAGCAAGTATAAAAATATAGAGAGCAACTAACTGTTAGCCGTACGTACGCCTACCTTCGCATGAACAAAGTACTAATTATCACAAGTTCATTGGTAACTATCACATGAGTTTGATTTCAAATCTATATTAATCCCGACGAAGACTTTTATGATAATGAATTAATACCAAAATAGGAATATTTGCTGAAGGATAACATTAACGAGGACCGTTTTAGTATCAGTCTTTCCGTATTATTTCTTCACGCATAAATGTTAATATTACAATGTATATTTGTAGATTGTAAAACCCGGCCTACCCATTCAAATTGTTAAGAGAATAATATTTACCTAACGAGTAAATATTATCGAAATATATTGGCATTGTGTATATGCTGTATAAATGTTCAGATGTCAGCCACATCCGTACAACTATTATTGTCTTTGAGTAACAAACAAGCCTACAGACTGTTATTTTTATAGCTAGCGATCGCCCTGTTCCCGCGTGGTTACATTGGTAGTAAGACTAATGTGTATTTTAAATAAGAACTTTTTCGCTTAATCGCTCATACCGCGGCATATTTTCCATTTAGCTTTCCATACTCAGTCGCAACTACTGAATGAGACGTTCAGGTCAAGTAATTTAATGTGAAATTTACATGAAAATTTAAAAAACTGATGCATCCTTTTTACTTTGCTAGGTAGCAGGAGAGTGAACCCTCCGAGTAACAGTAGGTATGTAATGCTACAAATTCTTATAGTGATGTGTTGCTCTAAATAGGTACGGACGGTACTTATTGCCTATAAAGAATTGAGCGTGCACCTCATCAAACTGTCTATTTTTGGAAGTAGATTAAATATTAAAAAAATTGAAATTCTTACACGGGTTTGTTCATTTATAATGAAGTTAAAAGGTCTTAGTCGTTTTCGATGAGCACATGTATCTGACAGGTGAAAAAAAGGTGTGAAATATGGTATTTAAAATTAAAATAAATTTTTATCTGTAAAGTGTAATTCTTGTCGTTTACGTACAGGAAGAGGCGTTCTTTGTACCCCTCTTATAGGGAGAGGGGACAAAAGATAAACAGGAGGAGGAGCCGACGAGCACGAGGCATGGGTCGAGGATGAGAATTTCACCCCATTGCACTCTCCGAAAGTTGGTGGGGCCGGCCTGTGGTGCGTGGTAAACCGCCTGTGGAGGAGGCGTCGGTATTTTCGAGGACTGACTAGCTGTCGAGGTGCCCCGATGAATTGTAATTCCGAGCGCCTCACCAAAGGCGGCACTGATGGCACTCGGGGTGGTCATTGTGAGTATTCAACACTATAATTTGCCGCGAGCTCCACACACCACTGAAGCCAGGGACGGTCAAGGCGCATAAATGCGTATCCCAGTGTTAACAAAAGAAAAGCAAAATGACAGGCGGTTCTGGTAAGAAAAAGTCATGTACAGGTGAGGGGAAAAGTGATATGTGAGCGCGGGTAAGGTGTGATGTGAACGTAGCGTATCTATTGTTTATGGTAAAATAAAGAAATGTTTTAAATACTGTATAGTTTCACAAATGTTGTGCTGTAAAATTAGGTATTCTAGGTTAAATTTTTCGACAACCGGCTGGCTCAGTTGATAAGGTGGCGGTAAGTCCGCGTGATACGCCAGTGGTCGCGGATTCGAATCTCGCCTAGGTCGTGGATACGTATTATGTATTATATCTATTTCTATAATAAAAATCTTAAACATATAAAATTTCTTACATTTATAAAAAAAAAAAATTCACATTTTCGTTGTCTATTACCTGTAACACAAATCCTTACGGTACATAGCACGGGGCTAGGCTAACTTGGTGTGATAAGTCCATAGATATAAGGTTCTGGAGTGGAGGCCGCGTTTAGGAAAACGAAATGTTGGTCGACCGTTCACCACGATATCCATGCAGTGGCTGGTCTGGGGTGGATACGAGTAGCAGGAGATCGGCCGTCTCGTTCATTGAAAGAGGCCTATGTCCAGCAGTGGACCGACAAGGGCTGATAATGATGATGATATCAAATGAATATTAGCGCAAGACTACTGTGCAAACACTTTGAACCAATATCCATTTATATTTGTCTAGCTAGTTACACAGCCTAAGCCAAGCAACACCTAGATACTAGACGGCACATTTGTACCAATTACGTTGCTATTACATTTTATATGTTTAGCCTCAGCCTATTTTTACGGACTTCAAAAAAGTTAGTTATCGACTAAACTCAGGTATGTGTAATTTTATAAGAATTACAAAATATTTACTTATTTTTAAATATTTTGTACGTATATGTACGTATATATATATGGGCTACGAAACAAATAAACAAATTTTTATAATCGCATTTATGTATGTTTCTCTACGTAAATATCTCTGAAATTATTTATCAGTTTTTTTTTTATTTACATTGCTCCTTTACTACAATTTAGACAGCTGTGAAGATTTCATAAAAATAGCTTCAATAGATTTGAAACATGAACATTTGAATGAAAACATTTATGAAATAAAAAACAAACTTCAAAACTATAAAAGGGTAATACTTTACAGGTCTATCATGAGTGTCATGAAATGTATTCAACTGACAGACTGACAACTGACGCTGAAGATAATCGTTTCTGTGGTGTAACGGTGCGGGTGTAGCTTGTTAAGACCGTTAGCCGCGTGGGGTCTTGGGTTCGATTTTTCAGATTAATCTGAGCATACATTACATTGTTCGGGATTGGAATGTGCCCGAAGTGGCATAGGCTTGCCTCTGGGCTAATCGTGTGTGTTCTAATGTATCTACTGGACTTACGAGTTGTTATTATTAGCATACCTCTGCCTACCTCTTCAGTGATAACAGGCGTGAAGTTACTGAAGATAAGACGCCTTTTATAAATTTCGCTATCTCTATGTCACTATTGATGGCCATATTATTATAGTATTTCTATTTAATTCTTAAGAGCCTACCCTAGTTGAATAATATGTAGTCCACAGTTATGACGACCGGCTGACTCAGTTGGTAGCGTGGCGGTTAGTCCGTGTGTTACGCCTGAGTCGCGGGTTCCAATCCCGCCTAAGTCATGGATGTTTATCCGTTATACCTGTGACACAAGTCCTTACGGTACTTATCTCAGCACTGGGCTAACGTGGTGTGATAAGTCCACATACTTTATTATTATTATTATTATTAATCATCATTATATTAAATAAGCATAAATAAATATAGATGGGAACCTCATCCAATTGCACTGTCCCGAAGTTGGTGGAGTTGTCCTGTGACGCAGGGTGACTGACTAGACTTATCTTCACCACGCGGTGGTTTTAGTGTTTAGTCAATACTATAATATTCCGCCTTACACACCACTGAACCCCGTCCAGTGCCGATGATTGTGCGTAAATTATTTTTTCTCATTTTACTCATATCACCTTACCTTATACTACCAATAAAAAGGTTTGACAATTTTTAATGTTTCATATTTGCGCTAAGGCGATTAGAAAATAATAATATTTTTAAGTTTTCGCCAGCAAGACATGCCCAATATTTTACTATCATTACAACATATCATTATTACCCATACATATATTCACGCCTGAGTATAAATATGAATTACTTAATTATAAGATTGTATATAGGTGCACAAAGAACTCATAAATTTTATTTTACGTGTTATAAACAAAGCAAATGCCAAGGTGAAACATAAATATGATATTGTACGCTAACACTGTTCAATGATACACGAAAGTAATTTTAGTAGCATTTAGTAACCATTATGCGTGTCTAATCTAAACAAAAATGTTTAAACACTTACACAGAATGTGTTAATGGATTTATGATGCAGATATTGCTCATTACAATAAAACTACTTTTACGGATTTTATTGCGGTTTATTTAATTATTTAACTAGCCCGACGTTCCAGAAGCTTTGCAACAACCATGGTCACGGTTTGGCTGTTTCCTTTTACATTTCATTGACAGACGTTCAGACGTACAAAATAATAGGAAAAAATAAAGAAATATTAAATTTCATAATTATAGATTGAAAAAACAGGCCTCCTACCCGATGGACTGACGACTTAGTTGACTATAACGCTGTGTGGGTGAGGCCTATGTCGAGCAGTCGACGTCGTCCAGATGAAGATAAATGATGATTATGAAAACAGACAATAGATGCATTATACTCAAGTGAAATGTCACACAGACTACATTTATACGAGCATGGTTAGTACTTAGGCATGCACTTAACACCGTAGGACTTTGGTCCTCGTTATCACAAGTGGGATAGTCGTTACACAAGTTAGAGGCCTCTAGGGTGGCTTAAAACTCCGCAGCTGGACCACAACAAGACACATTGTATATGAGTACATCTACCAATTTTGCACAATATTGTATACAGTAAGAGCAGATAATTGTAATCTATGACATCTGATCTCGCTACTGCAAGCGTTACGAAACGATGCGGTTTCATCACGGTGTTGCAATCCAACTAAAGGTCCATGTATATTATAAATCCATCATCTATTTAATTTGCTATTTGCTTCTATTGATTGCCGTGATACTTTTATTATAATTATTTTTATGTGAACTGTTTAGTTCATTAACGTGTCATACGTGATGTATAAAATGTTACGTAAGTAATAACACCTCGTAACTACGCCTGGATAAGTACGAGTAATTATTTTCTATTCTATTGTATTATAGGTACCAGTCGAAATATTTCATTAGTGCTTCATCTGAAATCCTAAGTACTAGATGCCGATGCAACGGGAAGGTACCGAAATCCTTATCGGCCTAGGTTAATTTTATTGATCGAAACATACCAAGCCCCCCTGTGAGCTCTTTATTTTTTTATATTATAGGTGAGGATACGAGTAGTTGAAAACTTTTGATGAATATAGATCCCTGTGATAACTACTCCGAGATGTTGCTCTCCTTTCCTCCAATAGGCCACGAAGCTGCTCACAAACTGCACGAAACGCCAGTTTACAAATGCCTATACTAAGAGTAGTGGATGTACAGGCACACCTCTGCCTACCTCTTCGGGGTAATGGCCGTGAAGGTACTTTTTTCCTTTTTTTTAAACTAAGAGGTAATGTCATGCAGCAATTAAAATAACGAATCAATACTACCTAATGCTAATATATTATTAACCCTGTAACGATTTAAACCGAGTAAATTTTAAAACTGAATATAAAGTAAAAGTAAGATGAACGCTTAAAGGGAAAAAATAAGTAAATTTTATTCTAGCATGTCTTGGCTTGGCTTGAGCTTTGATAAATTTAAAAATTTTATGTCGCTCAGACAAAAAAAATCTACTTCGCCGACGTCAAAAGATGAACTTATCAGTTATTCCTATGATTTTTTCTTACTTTTAACTTTTATCGTGGACATTTTTATTGTATAGACCCGAGAAGGACTTCAAAAAAGAGTTTACGTGTTTTTGTAATATTCTTTACATTACATGTAATTAACTGACTCTCTATTTAACACTTCATTTTCAAATTGACTTTATAATTTATAGTAAAAAATAAAATAAATAAAATATTTAGATGAGTCGGAGCCCGTTGAAGGCCATGAAATCTTTTATCCTTTTGTTTCCTGTCGCTCAGGCTGTCGTATCCGGAGTCACGTCACTCGCGATGGCGGTGCCACCTGAGTGCTAAGTGAGAGGCACCTACCCGGTCGCATGTATCCATTTTTGTTGCAATACAACAGTAGATCTCTGTTATATATGCTTTGTTCCTCGACATGCAAAAAGCATTCGACTCCGTATGGCATAACGGGTTAATATACAAATTAATCCACAGCAATATGCCTAAACATCTCATAAAAGTGATTGCGTCATTCCTCTCTGACAGAACATTCCAGGTGAGAGTGGACGGGGTCTTGTCCGAGAGGAAATGTATTCGTGCAGGTGTACCACAAGGGAGCTGTCTCTCGCCAGCCCTCTACAACTTTTACGCCGGGGACGTGCCTGTTTCCCCCGGAGTGACCGCCGCGCTCTACGCGGACGACACCGCCTTCTTGGCCGCGATTCCATGGCACAGGACAGCCAACTACTTGGGAGTCGTGCTAGACTCCGGACTCACGATGGCTCGTCAGGCCGAAACCGCCATCAGAAAGGCCAGATCAGCCACCGCCAGGCTGGCGCCACTCCTGCGGGCGAGTGCCATCCCACTAAAAATGAGGATGGCACTCTACAACATCCACATAAGGTCGAGGCTAACATACGCGACTCCTGCCTGGCATCACTTGCTGAGCGATACGAACAAGCGGAAGCTCCGTGTCGTTCCGAACAAGGTGTTTCGGCAACTGGTCAAGGCTCCAAGGTTCGTGAGGAACCAAACTATACTCAGGGACCTGCGCGTCGAGCCCCTTGAATACTTTGTCGGCAGGATGTCGAGTAACCTGTTCGAAAAGGCGGACGCGTCGGAGCACGAGACTCTCAGGGGTCTCGCGCCCTGGCACGCCCGCCCCCCGGACAAATATAGCCTGCCGAGGAGGGGGGACGGATAACCAGTTTCCGTATACCTCCCACACAGGCTAGAAAAAGAAATCACTACTAATCCATTTGACTTCATTTTCACAGGTTATATACATATATACACTTCTCCCTCTCGCTGGACGCTGCAGACGGACATCGCCGACACCACACGGGCGGTACCGAGTGGGACGTGACAACCCCGATACGGCCCGCCGCTTCTCCCGTGACACCAACTTCACGGCCAGGATCCATCTTTTTCATTTTTCTTTCTTTTCTTCTGTTTGTCGCGTCTGACCTTCGACCTTTACTTTTCCACCAATACACCGTATCGTAAACACAGCGTGCGATTCGGTGCCTGTCCATAGGGCCATCACAGGAGTGGAACCATACACGTTTCCCAGTTCGCTCTGGGACCTGTGAGAGCGCCCCGACAAATGGATAGACGCCGATCGTACAAAAATACCAATAGGCCAGGCACATAAACATATGTGCATACGCACTCAGAGGTCAACATGACCTCGCATCAACCACAGCCTCGTATTGACTAGGCTCGAACAACACATCTCCAGTAGGGAGCTAAGCTCCAGTCTGGACCCCCCTCGATCCGGCAACGGGAAGAGTGCGAAGACGTAACGTGTATATATGCTTTGTTGATAAAAATAGCTTAAGGTGCATGAGAACTTGACCTAAAGAATAGTAGGTGTGGCAATAAAATATTAACTACCTTGAAATACATGAGGCATTATACATTATTGTTTCAAGCATCATATGACCCTCTGGGGGTGGGAAGACGGCACGTCGATATTCCTAAAAAGGCTCCGATTTCTTGCCCCCTATTATATAAAAAAAAAATGAAATTATGACCTTTTGAAAACACAAATGAAAAGAAAATTTTAAATTACACTTTATTAAAATATTTCAATTAACGAAAACCTTAGAAATTACTGTCTGTAAATTTAAATAACACGATTCATAAACTTCACAATATCTCTCCACCCTCTAGTCACTTCTCATTTTATCATATGAATTCCTCTTCAGTGTCTCAACAAGTTGAAGGTGGATCAACCCACATTCAAATGAAAGGCATCCAAGGCGAACACACTTAAAAGCATTAAGTGCTACCAGCTGTTTCTATATGCATTCTACAATGTCTTATTTCATGAAAGGAGGCAATGCATATTCGTATGCGGATGATGCGGCGTCGGTAGTCATTAAATGAATCCGACTGCTCGTTATATATATATATATATATATATATATAT
>JAFELO010000309.1:218725-235264 GCA_017140195.1 Eumaeus atala
TTTTCTTAATCTGCGTTTAGTGATGGAATAATCAAGACATCGCTTGTGAACACTATCAAATGTGCTTTTATATCGTAATGATGAAAAAGACAAGCCTAAAACAAAGAACTGGTTAACAATAAGATAAGAAATTATAAAACTATTTCATAATCTGTAAATTGAATACAAAAATAATAACTAGTCATGTATTTACTTAGTTATTTTAAATTAACCCTTTTTTATACTTTTGTACTTAGTTATTTTAAATTAACCCTTTTTTATGCAAAATATTCATTGACTTGGAATTCTTTTTTTGCTGTACAAAAAGTGATGCAGTAACATTAATCTGGCTTTGGGGAAATATTGTATATTTTATCAAAATAATTGTAATCTTGTTATAAAATGTATCTCATACATTGCAAAGGGAATAAAACATCAAGCCAACAATAAACAAAACAATGCAACCACAGGCACGTTTTCAAATCTGTAACCGAAGTTGTTTTTTACTGCTCGTTACCGAGCTTACAACCGTATTACTTACGGATACAGTATTAATTAGAAATTTTGAATAGAGTAAGAAATGAATTATGTATTTAAGACACTTGAATTCTCTTCAATTGGTTATTTTGTTAAATTGATTATTTATTGTCAAATTGGTTTTTTATACTTTTATGATTTTATAAGGTACCTAAATTGACATTCTTGTGATACGCAATGGGCCACCGGTATATAAACCTCACGAAGCTCGTCAGCATAAATATTACGGCAGTGTCATGAGAGCGAGAGGTGAATCCCCGTTCATGCCGGCCCAATTCCTAAAGTGCGGTTTGTTCATCATTCATAGCGGTATGTTGTGGGCATTGAGGTAGGCATCGCATCTGTGTGGGCCTCTGGATGTGCGGACGTCTGTCCGTTCATTGTCACTCCCCTAAAGGCGATTACGTATTTTTTTTGTAGTGCGCGTAAAGGAGGAGTTGGAACGTTTGATGACTAAATACGTCCAAAGACATCAGCGTACGTGTTATGTATATGTGTTTTCCTCGTCCCCTCCAATGGGTCTTTGTATAAACAGTATCCTAGGGCAGCCCTAATCACCGTCCTAGATATAACTGCGACAGGACATTTTAAACTTTGTCACAAAAATTGGCTAGCGTTACTTCCCTGTGATACACCTGTATAAATGTACCATGAAAATAATGACAATAGAAACACGTGACACGCCGGGAAGAACACAAGATCATAAATTCGTAATTTTCAGATTATGACTGGTTATACAACGAGCATCTCGAGACAACTGAATAGAATCCGCACAAACAGAGGTAAGCTAAAGTAAACAGAATGATCGACTTGTTAAATACTACAAGCAACACCGAGACCTTCAAATGTTAAACGATCGCAAAGAGGAAGACAGTTCATTAAACTTGTGTATAGTCGACATTATAAATATGTAAAGGAAACTAACGCCCGCTTCTAAATTTTTTTTAGAATATATATATATATATAAAAATTTAGAGTGGGACACAAGTAGTGCTTATTAGAATGGAATATAAAAATAACAACAAGTGGGGCGATCCTAGCGACACGGGAGTAACAGTGGTGGCATTGAATGGTGGTCCAAACCCATTTTAAATAAAAGTGGGACAGCCGAGCAATTTGAGTCTTTTGACATATACGAATACCCATAGACATCAGCACATGTCTCATTCAGATGCGTTGAACTCTTTTAATCCTCCCCTCCAGGGGGTTTTGTGTTTTTTTGTGGTGGCACAAACCGCACGAAACGAGACAGTGATGTCAAACTTTTTCTGTATTGGTTCGGCTCTTAACTGTTCCATACTTGAATAAGCTAACGTTTAAAATACACAATGTTGTACATTATATATAAATAGGCTACGTGATTTAAAAAAAAACTGTGAAGCATTATTATCATTGTTGTACAGATTAAAACTTCAACCTTTACTTTTATCTTACAAAAGAACTAAATCTGTATGAAAATGGCAGCACACTACATAACACTATATATAACATAGTATGACATTATGTAGACTCTACTACTACTCTGTACTAGAATACTGCAGATTGTAAGAGCATTTCAAAAATCTGATCATGAACAATTTTTACTGCGATAATTTACTAACAGTATATATTATTACATTATCATAATAATAAATGGAATGTATTCCACCATAATATTATTTCAATAATTTCGGGGACAATCTTCTTTAATTTTCTTATTTTTAAACATACATATAAATTTTACTATCTATTTATAATTACCACTAAGAACATGAAAGGTTCTCATTTATGTGGCTGAGTGTACACAATAATGTCAAAACTCGTCATACAGCGCGCTTCTTAAACGTGCACATAAAACGTTTCTATTTGCTTAACACATTAGACCTCTGTAAACGTCGGGCCACATGCAAATAGCCGATTTCTGAAAACTCTTGCGACTTATTTGTATACCTTCGATGTACGTGAATAATGATTTCCTCGGGGAGGGAAAGTGGTTTACGCGTATTTTTAACAACAACTAGGTATGTGATAAACATTTTTTTCCCCTGAGGATTGTTAATCAAGATATAATATCATAGAATTGTTATTACATGTATTAACTGTCATTACTTACAAATTTCAACTTACTGTATACATTGAAAATATTCAATACAATTCAAAAGATCGTATATATACCATATTTTGATCTTGATCAAGTCATGCGCACCGGCTTCGCTCGAGAATAACAGGGGTTGGACAAATTATACACTAAAACCTTCCTCGGATATCATTTCATCCATTGGTGAAAATTTCATGGAAATCTGTTTTGTAGATTTTAACAAAATCTACCATACACAGACGGACAGGTTTTGTGTACTTTGTTTATAGGAACATGTATAGGAAATGGTTGTTCGTACATAGTAAAACATATGGGTGTATAACCACGCTATGTCCCTTACCATTCCGAATTCTCTGGTCCAAACATACAGGCACAATTAATAGTCATGAATATTTATATAAATATATTTATAAAATATTGATACTAATGCATCAAAGTTTTATAAATTCTTGAGCTTGGGCTTGAGAGGATTCCAAACTTTCACTTAAAAAAATATATATATCTCCATCGCCACAGTTCGCTTTACAATTAACATAAATTCTACAATCAGCCGTCAAGTACTTGTTAATTTAAAACAATATCAACCTATAAGAAGCACGTAGTAAAAATTATGTTTTGAATTAATTTTCTTTACGCACATGCTGCTATAATAAACCCCTCAACGCGCTCAATGGGGGAAATAAATGAGTTACTGACAGACAAGCATGAATACGTTGCAAACTCGTTACTTTAAAACTTTGACCAAGTATGCCTCTTATTTACAGGGCAGTAAAATTAAATGTACATTTCTTATAGTATAGGGGCATACGAGCAATCAAAACCTTTTTACGACTACCAACGTCCACGTACATTCGCAGAATTACCATACCGATGCGTGGCCCTCCTTTCCTCCTTCTCTCCAATGGGACATCGGCTACCTACAAACCGCATGAGACGTGACACCATAGAAACATAGAAATGTAAAACTTCCTCCTTCTTATAAATCAGTAAAAACAATTCTAAATTTGAATGCTGCCTTATACTTTACCTTCTACACATACTGAACATCTGCGCAGGATCAACACTAGATGGTAGACATAGTGACACAGATGGCCACTTGCGTATCAGACACATTTCTTACTCTTACACTTAGTTTAAGAATAAGCTCCATACACATTCATATAATATATTGTCATCAATCGCCACTAGAGTGCTAGTTATATATAGAAAAAAAACTCTTAAGTAAGATACAATTCAATTAAAGTCACAAAAATGGCAATTAGTAATGCGGATTTTTCACGCCTGTCGAAATGTGTATACAATTTTTCCAGCTGTCATTCGCAATTACCATGGCCCTATTGTAACATATAGTCATTTCAATTGGTTGGTTCATTGTATGTTTTATAAAAAGGGAAAACGAATTAAACTCACTACTTCTCGTCCATATTTTAAAAGGTTCGATGTTTGCATATATACTTTTAAAACTGTAAAAAAATTTGGTTAAACTAGATAGAGGGACACAAAGTTTGCACCTCATAACAATTGCATCGAGACCGAATCAATATTTTTGGAGGTCTCCAACATTGTGTAATAGGAAGCCGGAGTTTAAAATGTAATACAACTGCCTTCAAACACGAAATACACTGATCGTGTTCAGGTGTAATAAACATTTGGTGTTTTGGCTCACATCACTGGATAGTTTCACAGCATAAATGACAGGGATCTAGTATCCAATTTATGCACACAATGGAAATATGACCTGTTTTGGTGTGATACTAAAGGATTTAAACAATACTCGAATGAGGTAGTGCTAAGCGACTATCAGAAATGGTCGTCTTGGCGTTCATTGTAAGAGCAATGGACCGATATAGTTTGATGACATTGAAGTTATCTAGACTCACTCATGTCCACCGGATTTCAGTCAATCTTCAATCCGATCTAATTCTTTATCCGCCGTTTTCAATGTTTTAACCATCGATGGATTTTGTTACAGAAGATTAAATTATGGCATGTTAAGTTGCATTGATGTCAAAAATTTGTAATAGCCAAATCCGTGGATTGTTGGAATGTTGAATATCATCATATCATAAGTGGTCAGGTCAGATCAGGTCAGAAGTGGCCCTCCACTTATGACTGTTTTCAATATTTCATCTATCCATGTAATTGGCTATTAGAAATTNNNATATATGTTTTAAAATAAAGTCCCTAAATATGATTGTCTGTATGTGATCTATTTTCCCAATTCCACCAAAAGCATTTGCACGGTTTCACCTATGGTTAGAGTAATCCCTAAGATACCATATTTAATGTTATTGAAAATCGAAGGGTGGACAGCTAGTATAATATAATAATTTGATTTGTTTATATATTTTTCCCCATAATGTTATCAATTTATTATATTAATATTTCATGTCAATATGTAACGATGTTTGGTGTTCCCAACAAATTTATAGAAGATCCGGGTTTAAGTGTTACCTGGGTGTGATACTGGATATAATAATGGATTAATAGTTGTAAGGAATGCGTACGTTTATATGGCCTTGTCCGTGCAATATAAATAAACTAAAGATGCAACCGAACTTGACCTCGCGTCCTTCCGACATTTAACTCTCTAAATGGACTTGCGAATTATTCCATAGGTAACATTAAGGGAAGTCTCAGTGTGGGAATTCCATGTTATCTATTACTATATGTTACTCGTACAGAATAAATAGAAAGGTTTTGACATTACAATAAAACTACTTTTACGGATTCTATTATGGTCACAGGTGGTCAGCCCACTCGTTTGCGTTAACCGAAACAACTAAATAATTATAATTCTTCTTGTACTTGGGAGGGAGAGAGCATTCCGATGTGAGTGTTATAATAACTATTCTAGCTTCTATTATCATGTGGCATCATACGGCGTCCATATCTGAAGTCGCTGCGCTGCCTTCAATGAATGGCTCTAGGAGAAGGGGAACCAAGACTGTGTGATATCCAATAGTTGTGTGCAACTTAAGGCATAGCGACGGAATACCCAATAATATACCCTGGAGATATAATTGGTATACACTGGATATATAACTGGTATATACTGGATATATAACTGGTATATATTGGATATATAACTGGTTTATACTGGAGATAGAACTAGTTTATACTGGATATATTACTAGAAGGCAGAACCAATTTAACATCAGCTATTGCTGAAATCAAACCACGAACAATATTTAACAAACGCTTGTTTCTTTTTTCATCGAACAACAATTTATAAGCCGAGCGCTAATATTTTGATGCATCGTTGGGCGATTTAAAAATGGCAAAACCGACTCATTGTCTCGTCATTTTAAAAGTTTAAGCGTTCATCAGCCAACCGATATAGGTCAGTAAGATTAAAAAATACTTTTAGTGTAGCATAACTAGGTGGGATTAAACAGTAAAACTTCGTACTTGAAGAAAAATAGACAAAGAGTTATAAATTATTCAGACATTCTGCCTTTCGAAGCAGACCTAAAGCAGTCAGTTCAGTCGAAGAGCTAAACATTTGAATAAAGTTACTTCGGTTTCGTTGGTTTCAAATGACATGATATAGCCATTAAGTTGCGCAGAGTAAGACAAGAGCGTAAGCTGCATTACACTGGATAGCAATTGTGTCACGTATTACTGAGGTGCGTACATATAGCACTACAATATGTATCACATTCGACTAGTGCAACTGTTACTCAATTGCACGCATTTTACCTTTGTAAGTGGTCGTTAATCAGACCTGAATAACAGAGAAATATCGTAAGAACATAACGCGTTTACGATTTGCATAATTTCTTCTAGCTCGGCATGAGTCTATTGACGTCAGTGGTAAAAGATTAATCGTTTTATGATCCGACTTGATCATTATATAACTTTTTATAGGACGCGGGATGTACAGTCGGATCACCCTGCAAGTTTTCTTCCATATCTCACATCCATAGTATATTCGTTGCACTTTCGAATAAATAATTTACGGGCAAACTACAGCCAAAGCAGATGCAGGTAGATGCACTGTAAAATTTACGAATATTGAACCATGACCTGTCTAGCCATGCGTTAGTTTAAAACGAACAGACTCGCAAAAAAGCCTAATTTATTCTTCTATGTGCTGGGCATGTGACCTTTATACATCTGAACCCGAAACAACCTAAGTTACGGAAAACATACTTTGGTATAAATTAAACAGTACTGTCACGACAATACAAAATATTTAATGTCTCATTAAGACTTGATAATTTCAAGTATGGTTAAATTATTCACTATATAATTAAGCATTAGGATAGGAAGGCAGCCATTATTTTGTTGAAATATATTACAACTGCCACTTATTGTTTCTCCTCATAAGAAAATATCATGCATTAATTGCTTAAACGCTGTAACGTACCATTGTACAGTTATATATAGTTTTTGTAACCCAAATCATTATTTCAGGGTTTATAGGACGTGGTAAATTTAATATTAGCACGCATGCCGATCGTTCGTCGCTTATGCATATTAAGCGAAAGTGTCTATAGGGTATTTGATTTGTTCCTTTACATTCTGTCGCAAGGTATAGCGCAGTACGAAGAGCTCTACATTATATTGGTTTGGAATTAAAATTGTTTATCGGACAACCTGCTGGCTCCATTGGTAACCTGGCGGTTAGTCCGCGTGTTACGTCAGAGGTCGCGGGTTCGAATCTCGCTTAGTTTATGGGTGTCTATATATGTATTATTATTGTATTTCTATAATAATATCTGAAATATATAAAATTGTTTAATTTTATAAAAAATATTAAATTAATTTAGATATATTTCCGGTGAAGTACCTGTAACACAAGTCCTTATTATACTTAGCACTTTTTTTTAACGGGCTTGGCCTAATACACGTTCCCACCGCTGCTACTCCTGTCAGCCAGGATTGATAGCGGCTACCACTACTGACCCTCTGATATGATCGCAGGGAGCCCGAGGGAAAAGCTAAAAAAACTGCCTTGGGATCCGCATCGAATTTAATCTGAAGGTGAAGCCCAGCTGCGACGCACCACGGAGAAGTTGAAATTGTTTAGCTGATCACATTGATGCCAATTTTTTTAAAGTTCTTTTTTTATTTCTTTTTCTATACTTAGCACCTCGCTAGGCTAACGTGGTTCGACAAGTCCAGAGGCATTATTATGTTATTTGAAAAAAAAAGGCAATTTACTTGATGCGCATGCACCCCTGGTACTTATAGTCAAGATTATATGTATTTTATGACTTATAATTACGAATATGTCATGAAGGTTTCATTTCATGAGAATTTTTCCGATTCTACAGCTGATATTTCACAACCTTCAACCATCATTGTTTTCATCATTATATAAGGACTATCGGTCCACTACTGGACCTCCTCACCTCGCTCAATGAACGCCAGGACGGCCAACGATTTATATTTCTTCTCGCATTTCAAACTACACAACACATTAGTTATTTAACAACAGAGGCAAACCCCTTTCATGACGAAGATCGATTCGCCAGTTGTTGGAGTTTTAGGTTATTGATAGATCGGGGCGCTCGACTTTACTATGGAGGCCGTAGGTATTTAGACGGCAGTGGCCCTTCGTGCCAATTCCAACATAACCTCCTAGTTCTCATCCAGGGCCGGTCCGATGGTACATAAGTGCATTTTCCCTCTGCTAAAAAAGGGCATTTTAGTTTCCCTTGACTCTGACATTTTCAAATAGAATTGTTAGCGGTTCAAATTATAATATTGAAATGTCTAACAATTTATGATATCTTTGGTTATTAATTTTTAATGATATGTGCGGGCAAAAGACGCTGTAAATAGAAATTAATCAAGACGTATACTTGTACAACCAGACACCGGCGGCCAAACCAGTTACGTGGGGCCACGGCTTCAAAACTGGGCCCACTGCGCCTACGCTATGAGTCTGTTATTAGAGGACTTCTCCTCATTAATTAATGTCGGAGTATATTCTCAAGGGAATGATTACTTGGAGTTTACCATTAAATAAATGTATAAATTTGGTATCTTTTTTTTTTGTTCCGACTGAGTTGTTTCAATAGTATATTTTTTCCTCTACAAGGGTTTATTATTTTATTGAAACAAGATGGGTGAGCTAAATGTGGGCGTTGATGTAGATAGGCCTAGAGCGTCATGCGATTTGATACAAATCTTCGTTGGCCCATCTTATGTGAAGCCAATTGAATCGAGGAGGCGGGTGTTCTTTGTGCCCCTCTTATAAGAAAAGGGAACTAAAAAGCAGAAAGAGGAGCCGCTCTTTGTACCCCGCTTATAAGAAGAGGGGATAAATGAGATAAAAGGATGCGGCGCTATTGCGCGAGGGGTAAGGGGCGAGGATAGGAACCTCACCCTATTACAGTGTCCCAGAGTTGGTGGAGTTGTCCTGTGGTGTGGGGCAACCATAACTGTGAAGGTGACGTCGATCCCTGAGGGAGCTGACTAGCCGTCGAGTTGCCTTAATGATTTGTTGTTCCGGGACACCTCTCGAAAGGCGGACCAGATGGCGCTCGCGGTGGTTTTTGAGAGTATTCGGCACTATGATGTGTCGCGAGCCCCACACACCATTGGACCCCACCATGGCCAATAAAGGTGCGTAGATGCCATTCCCAGGTCAAAAAAAAGGATGTTGACTGCAGAAATGATGCACGATTATTTAATTTGTGTGTCAATTTATAACGTTAATAAAACGTGACGAAAAAACGCCATCCCTTTTCCTTTTTAGATTAAAAATTGGTACAGTTGAAGATTGTATAGAAAAAATATCCAGTAATCTGATATTTCATTACAATATGCATTACATTTTATCATTTAAATAATTTGTGTAAGACTACGTCAGTAGTAACAATTCAGTTTTAAAGATTTCTTTATGCAAAGACTTTACTTTTTAATGAATTTCGAATGGGAGCATTCACTAGGCTATAAAGAAACTTATTTATAATATCATGGATCCCATCAAGAAAAAATATTTTTTTACACATACTTGAGAGAGTCAAAGTTAATACTAATGAATAAGCAAAGGTAGTACGATTTACTATTACTCCTGCAAAGAATATAAACAAATATTCAGATAATATAAAATAAGGATAAATATCAACAATACAAAGTAAGACCGAAATACATCTTTTATCCGTCTCGAAGAAAAGAGTTGGGTAGAGATTTTTATTCAGACTTACTCCTACTTGTATTCTATTTATATAACTATCACTATTATTAACTAATCCGTATTTTTATTATTATTATACTTGCCATGTTGTACTGTAGCCAAATCGGGTAGAAATAAAGCGACGGTCTTTCTCTCCTCTCAGAATAAGATAATTTGCATAACAATTGTGCGGCGTCGGTTGTCATCAAAAAACTTCGACAGATCATCAGTGTACCTAATATAAAAAATATATAGGTCAACACTAATATGGTGGATATAACCATATTTTAAATATACTATTAGCGAACAGACGAGTTCTCGGGCCTTTTTAATTACCACCGACGCCTATAAACATCCGCATAATTTTGATGCATTTGCGCTGCTTTCTTTTCCTCCTCGTGTCCAATTGGCCATGACGGTCGCAATCGACTCGGATCGGAGCTCACCTTCTTCAAAAACAAGAAACAACTTCCTTGCTCATTACAAAGTCAAACATAGCTCCCTGTTGGTGTTATAATAATAATAACATTGTACGTTGCACACACACAATATTTATATTACAGTAGCAGCAACAATATTCCCCAACGAGCACATTTGTTTTCTTACTACATTATTGGCAAACTGGTAGGTGGAGACGCGGTGGCGACTTGAGGCCAAGTTACTATGCCTCAGCATTTATTTTTAGCATAAGAAAACAAACAAGCAGTCGAGGCTTTGTGACTACGGACGCCCATTAACATCCGCATATAACACATATAGCACACATACAACAGACATATAGCACACACCGTATGAAACGCCACAGTTATCTCTGTACCTCGGTTGTATGTGGGTAAAGATATCCCGTCTTCGTCGTGTAGATTCAATTCGTCTATGTTGCGGCAAGTCAAGAGATATTTTTTACCAAATTAAGGTTAAATTCGAATTATTGAAAATTGGCTCGAAGTTTCTGTTTATTTTTATTTATAAAAAAATCCTTAGGCAGAGCAGACGATTTATCGTGGCTTAGTATTTTTTAGTATAGTGTGTCGTGTGTGCGTACGTACTTGTGTGGGTTAAGTTCCTTTTTCCAAAAGCCAAAGTTTCCTTTGCTGCCAGTGACTAAATTCCTTTTTGTTGCTAGGGTGTGTTCAATATGACTGCGTTTCCGGTGAAAGTGTGTTTGGAGCCCGGCGAGTATATAGGTTTATCCGTTGTATTAAAATATTCTTAGGTGAGAATATTCTAACTGAACCATTTTCCAAGCTCTGCAGAATTGGTAGAGTTCAATAGTGTGCGATTCCCAACCGAAACCTTGAATAAAAAATTAAAAAAAGCAGTTATTAGCGATATGTGGCGCTCCGTTCTTTCTACTTACCCCATTAGGAAGCTGGCGTTAAGATGCTCATTGCACTTATATATTGGAGTTCTTCTCAATGCAAAAAATGCAATTTTTTTTTTACTTTCTATTGTTTAATAGCTCCGAATCATTTTAGTGCAACACATTTGTCAAAGCCATAAAAAAAAAATCAAACCGCACACAAAAAATTGGAAAGCGCTGGCACACGAGGGTAATTTATAAGCAATTAAATTAAAAAAGGCATGAGGAATACGTGTCTATTAAAATAAATAAGATACGTTTACACTGGCGGAATGAGCCCACATAAAAAACAGCGAAAATCCATTTCTCGCTCACGGTACCTTATACAGTAAGGTACCGTATTTATAAGTGTTTTTAGATTTTGTTAGCAAATTTATTTCGGGATATCTGATTTATTATATGAACGTGTATATTTGATAGGGGAAAACAAATTTAATAGTAGAATTGCAGCCGAATTTAACCGGCACGACCTCTCGCTCACATAATACTGGAGTAAAATGATTGTTATTTGGTTGCGTTTCGTCTGGCTTATAGGGTGGAGGCTCATAGGGTGGAAAAAATAAAGGAAAGGAACACATCTGAATAGCCTGCGTGGTTTTGCGAATGTTTATGAGCGGCGACAAACGCTTGAAATGCTCATTTGCACCCTATTGTATGAAAAAATGAGGGCTAGAAATGTTATATCTATTAAATATGTTATGCCACTTAATTGCCGCCAACTTAATAATTATTTTTTGTTATTTTGTTTTGTTGTTTCGAATTAATAATTGGATTGTTGCTGCGACGAATGCATTGCATATGTATTTTTCTTTATATAATTTACTGGTATCAAGCAAGAAACCCAAGCATATGTGCCTGATGAGTAAGTAAATCACACATATATATATATATATATATATATATATATATATATATATATATACATATAGACTTTCATTAGGAAGCTGTGAGTTGATGGCCATTGCTTCTGTGGTTTGTAACAGTTGTTTGAAGGCCCCTTGGGGAAACCTATGACATGACTATAAATGAAGGAATTACGTATACGTTTAGGAATCTAAAGTCTCATTATGGATATCGATGCTACGAAAATAGTACACGAACGTAACAGTTCTATTCCGATGTATCGATTTCGTATTGCTGGGTTTTGAAGTAGACGTGTACCCAAATATATACGCGTGTGAGTATAGTTTTATTCAAGATACGCGTGTAACACGAGGGGGAGCTCATGTGTAAATATGTAGTTGATTATGTTGCTTGCTACGGTCCTACAATTTTTCATTTTTTAAGAGGCCAAGTATTGCTCCTTAACACTCGCAAGGGAGCCCGTTTTGATAGTTTTATGGAATATATAAAAAAAAATTAAGATCAAGCATGCAACAATTATCTATTCAAAGATACGCGAATCAATTCAACGTAGGAAAGTAGATAGGAAAATAGATATCCCAAAGCTCATAAGCATTACACGCACGTGTCCGAAATGTATGAACTTCTATACAAAGTTTTACTACCTATTTTCCTTTCATTTTATCTACTCGAAACAGGGTGTGTCTTTTCCTAATATCCTATTTCTATCTATTTATAATATTTAACAGCATTGAATAAAGTATGCCAAAATATACTAGACAGGCACACTTTAGTACAACTAGATATGCGGTGTTCAAAAGAGCACCGAATCAAATCGAATCATAACATGCGAGTATCACACGCTGTTCAGATTATTACGTTCGAGTAATTTATGAGAGTTTCATTAAAATTCTACAATAACCATTCTTTGAATATGCGCAGGAATCTGGCCCCGTTCTGCCATTTATCGACAGCACAGGCATCCTTTACATTCTTCACGACCTACATCACCTCATAAACACGTTTTATGCAGTTATTGAGAAATATCTTACAATTACTATATAGTCGAATGTATGACAGTACGACTTAGGTTTTCATTGATGAGTTGCCGTGGATGTATGGCGTGAAGATCTTTACAAAACACTACTTGTTTCCACCAGCCCTATTTACGCAGAAATGGAACGAAATCCGAGCATTGGTTCAATTTTCAGCATTCAGCTTTTGCGAGCTTGTGAACGTGTTATGTACGTCACACTCTGCTACTGTTTGGTAATATTTTTTTTCTAATATCGGTAAGAAGTTAATAATGAGACAGGATCACTGTCGATGATTCTGTCTCATTCCACAAGACAATCTTAAGAAACGCGATAAAGTCCATTAAATTATCATAACAGTGAATAATATTTGCGTAAAGATACGAAACCAATAAATTAATAACTGTTATGAACTTCATCCTCTTACGACAAATGAGAGGAAATCTTAGTACCTTTCACTGTTGAAAACAAAATACACAATCGTAATTAAGGGCCAATCTCTGGGCACCCACCCAAGAGGATTGGGTGGATTTGAAGTCGAATTTTTTCAGTAGCATGTAGGCAGTAAGCATCGTTGGGGTAGGTCTATCTATAGGTCTACCTGCTGGGCATATTTGCTATACTCATTAGTTTTGTAGGTCTCCCTGAACCTACATCATGATTGAATCCCGTTCATATGTGTACTTCTGTTCGTATGCTTACGGAACACATTCTAATGTGAACTTTAACACTTGATATGACGATTCTTTTTCCATAAACTGTTCAGACAAAGAAGTAACTTAGAACTGTAGATTAGATATTTATGAATATTTTTTTAATATATGAGCGATTATATACTTAAAGTAAGTAATCTTCAAAGGTTGGCAACTCGCTTCGAGTGTCATATTGAGAAAATTCCTATTAAATCAATGTCTGTTACGCACATACTAACATTTGCAACGTCATAGTCAAAATTATAATATGTTAAAATCAGTCAATATGTAACTTATTCCCATACGTAAATAGAGCAACTAGGTACGACATGTTAGAGGTATACCAGCATACCAGCTTTCACCTGTAACATTGTCCGCTGATATTCGGCATGTCGGCTGATAGCGATAACTTATTAAAAATTGGACGTCAAAAGTAGTCTTTGCTCATTACAAAACACTCTAGTATCTTCACATGAAACTACATCACAATCGGCGGAGGAGTTTGACCGCATCGACGTCGCAGACAGACAGACAGAGATTACTTTCGCATTACTACTATTAATATAGATGTATATGTGTATGCTATGTTCCATGCTATTATAATACTCATAAACGTTAGATATTTTATTCAAATAAGCGATCAATCATTTTGTAATAATACCTTTGCTGCATTGCAACCGAATTGATACGACACGGTCGGGGAAGTAACTCTCATATTATCGGCTGGCTATTCCATCCCGTTTTTGCGGTTGATAAGTCGTAAGGACAACGAAGCTGTGAGATCATTATGCTGACTATCGACGTCCATAAACTTTTAGAAAACCAGAGATTAAACAGATGCGTTGCCATCGTTATGTGCTACACAGAATCTAAGTAATAGGTATACGGAAATAATTATATTTCTAATTACAACTGCAGCTATTTTACGATTGTACCCGCCATCATTCCAGCGGAGGTGTGTTATCAACACACAAAGTTTATTACTACATACCAACAGCCAGAGGAAACGATTTCTGTAGCACAATAAAGTAAGGTTAGTGCAAACTCTACATCTTGATAAACGTTAAATGAAAAACAACTAGAAATTATTGATACTAAACGAATGAGGTTTATGTCAAATTGTGAGACAGGTGCCAATGCAGACCTTTTGTACAGGTCATGTTTAAGATCATCAAGAAACCGATTAACGTTAAACTGGCTTAGAGAATTACGAAGTTTCTCTTTCACGTTTGGTTTTAAGGTTGGCTGTTTGTGTAGTCAACCTTGAAACCGAATTTATAGTCGACCCTCAGTTAAGTTTGTGAGATTATTTCAAACCTTCATATCCGTGACATGTCTAACGTGTTCTCTACATTTTTTTAAAAGTAGGTAGAATACTTTTTTTTTAATTTGTCGAGAGATTAAAGATAATTTTGTTATTCATTGTCTGACAAGTATTAATTGTATTTTATTGGCACAATAAAACTGATGACTCAATGATAATATTAATATTTTTAATTAATAATAATAATAAAATAAATTTATATCTAATTTCACATAGTCTTTAATATAATGTAATATGCACTTAAAGGTAAAAAAAGAAAATGACGATGATACTATATTCTAGTATCCATCTATATCTAGTGCTTTATAAGCTGTGTATAATTACCTAACTAATTCCAAATTAAAATGAGTTTGCATTGATTTTTGCTAAAATGTAAAAAAACACATTTATAGTCCGCTTAGTAGCTTAAAATATCTACCTAATAGGATTAAACTCATATAGTACAGTGTAATAAAAGACAATAATTGCACAAAGGCGATACTCATTAGGATGCAATGTTATAAAACTTGTGTTACTCACCTTGTAAGAAAGAGGTGCTGCGCGCGCAGGTAATATACCAAATCCCACAGGTGATTCAAATTTTAAAATTCAAAAGCTTGACCTGGCAATCCGTCGAACAAGTTAACTTGCTATGCACTCTTGCACTTCTTTTATTAGCAACGGCACTAAACTGCACCACACAGGCTTGTTTATAATGTTACGAGATTCTCGTTTAAAATTTTGTGAACACCACTGCGCATGTCAGAAAAACACGCGCCACTTTTAAAAGGTTATGTTATTCGAAGTTACACTGAACAAACACTCCACAAATTTCCACCTCCAATATTCCAAATAACTCTGATCAGATCCAATGAGCATTAATTTCACTTTTGTCAAATGTGACTTCAAACACACATTTACACGGTTATTATTATTTATTCAAATACACTGTCACTACAACATTTAAAATAAAACTTTTGTTTTGTTCTCACTCGTGAGGATGCCGGCTCTACCTGCGTTAATTGAAGGCCGTATGCCTACTTTACCATAAACAATCGTAATAGTTTGAAACCGGCAAAATTACAAACACGTGAAAACTGTCAAATTAAAACTTGCAACATTAGCATATAAAACACAGGAACTAGGTATATAAGTGTGCGTTAAAGGCAGAGCGATAAAACCAAGGAATAAAAAAGAAAATAAACGAAGAATACTAAAGTCGGTGACTGCGAAACCGAGCGTTCGACACTCCTGCTGAACGCTGTACTAAACGCGAGAGGCCGCACGACCCGCCCCCTCCCGCGGCCGAACCCCGCCCGCGCCCTGCGACCCGCGCCGAGTCACCGTTTAAAAAAATACAAACTTGTGTTTGAAAAAAACCGTGGAGTGCAAAGATGAGTATATCTCGTACCCTCTGTGGATATTATTATGTTCGTTTGACGCAAGATTGTTTGCGTTTGAACTGTGCTGTGCTCGGCGGACCGAGTGGCCGGAGGCGGCTAAAGTCATTCAATTAATCCGACAACACGTGCGTAATGTACCGTTCCCACAACTCTGGCGTTAATAACTGATATCCCTTTCT
>JAFELO010000309.1:243003-255947 GCA_017140195.1 Eumaeus atala
ATTGCTATGCAGATGAATTCCCCTACTTTCATCCATACCTCCAATCGATTACCTGCTAATCAGAAACCGCACAAAACGTGAGAGCATGGCTGGCTCAATTCGGCCGCAATGCTACAAGGCACACTTTGCCATAAAGTAATGAGAAACTTAGTACCTCCTCCTAAATGATTTTTTTGAAGAACTTGGTACCTAACCAGAAGATAATTTGTATTTTTGTTTTCTGAAACAGCGACTGCTGTATAGAAATGGAACTTCTTTGCAAGTGCAGAAAAAAATATAAAAATCGCACGTTATAACTGTTGTACACGAGATTAGGATTTTCATGATTCTCAACATTGAATCCTCTAAAATGGAGCAAGTTATAACATGGCAGATTTATCTAAAGAACCTTATCTATGTTACGTATGAAATAGTAAATCACATGGATTACCTTCTGTTCTAGAACTCTAAGACATAACTTTTACACGGACTACGATATTTATTCGAGATATTTCGATAAATTCTAAGAATGAACTTCAGTATAATTTTCAATATGAAACGTCTCAGGGGAACAATGAAATTGAGAACTTTAATACAAAAGTACACAGCGCGCAGGGGCTGGATTGGCAAGATTACCGATTATTATCTAAGTATTGGACCCACCCTTGTAGTGGAGACTCCGTGATGGGTGGTCGTCTGTTAGCGCCTTTGATGCATAAGGTAGCATATCAGTAAATGCTCCGTCCAAGTTATTGATGTAAAACAAATGTTACGCACGCTTCACTTGAGGAGTATGTACACTAATTAATGCGTGACGAGAGCTTTACGAAAACGGAGGCAACGGAAGTTGAACGGGAGATGTAAGTTAGCGAACATCGAAAGAATGGAAGAGAGCTAGCTACACAGCAGCAAAGCGGAAGATATAAGTTGGTGGAGACAAAAAAAGATATAGGTCCTTTCCATTGTTAGATATAGCCCGATATGTTAGGTATAATATATGAAATTGTATTTTCTTTGTGCTCGCTAGGGTTGGTGTTAGGTTAACACTTTCTCAAGCTTTAACCGGCTCTGGGTAGGTGAGTGCCCACCCACACTCCACTGCGAAAATCCACTAAAACTACCGCGAGCGCCATCAGTACTCAGCTCAGACTTTGGTGAGGTGCCCTGCAATTATAAATCATCAGGGCATCTCAATAGCTAGTCCCCTAAGGGACCGACACACCTCCACAGAATTTTTCTCCCTCATCACGAAGCAACTACTGGTGGGGTTGTTTCGTAGTAAGGTTGTCCCCCCTAGTGAACTGAATCATCACTTTGGGTGATTATAATGAGAGGCTGATTATAATGACGAGGTTCGCATTTTCAACTCCTCCTTCATCTCCTTAGTCTACTCTTCTTATAAGGTATATATAGAGCAACCCCTTCGGTTCAATTGGCTTTACCAAAGAAATCTGGGTTCTCCCCTCGCTACTGAGCCCCACCGCCACACAAGGCTTCTACCATGGCGGGGAAATATTTTAAACTTTGAAATTGTGGTAGATGCACATATAACATCCTTCCACGACGGAGCATCTTGGAAATGTGCCCTGACTTTCTAATGCCAGAATTTGCTCCAACAAAGACTCAAATCCATGTCTCAAAAGTTCTTGAAAATACGCCTCCAGAGTCTACTACTCTAATTACTGCAATGTTAAACTATGTTTATATAGTTTCAGGTCTAACTTCTCAAAGATAGTTGGTATAACTTCGGCGAACCAAGGCAGCAACTATGAAAACTCACCTCAAACTCATCTTGTTAACTTGCTTTGTAAAGAATTATTGACAGTTATTTGTAATGGAATAAATAGAATGGATTTACTTTGTATATTCGCGTATATAATATAGTGAATAAAATTTGTATAATAATTCCTATGTTCCTACCTAATGGTATATAAATAGGGATACATGTTTAATGAATATCGAACAAACTCACGAACTTACATATCCTGCCCATAAACTGCCTACTTAAAACAAACTTTATTAGTACTAGATGATTTGAAGATATCTTTACAGTCCCCATTATTTGTCTTCTTCATCTCAACGAATTATAATAGAGATTTGTAAATGTTGAAATTCATAAAGATCTTGTCACAATTTGCTAAATAAAAAAATTTAAACTTCCGCAGTACTCGAAATATGTTACGTTCCTCTTCATTCTCGTGATCAATTGATCATGTCTATATTTTATTTGGGATATTTTTGTAACAGGCTTTAATTCTTGATATACATACCAATAGTACGCCTTTATTTATTTAATTATGCGTGTTTCTACATTATGGCATAATTTTTTTTCAGGCACTTTTGTTATCTTGGAATTGTGTATAATTTCTCATTTGTTTCAGAACATATATTTTGTTTATGTTTTTCAAACACAAAGTAATCTAACATCATTTAAAGCACGTAGCGTCTAACGTCATCAACAATTCGCTGAGCCGCCAACACTGGCGTTGAATTTACAAAAAAAGCCAACAGGCAATCATACGAAAAGTTGGGTCAAGTAAAAATTTATATCTATCTTTAAGTGAGATATACGTCCACAAATGTCCACAAATAGTTAAAACATAAATAACAGCTTCCGCTAAACGTGTATTGACATTAAATTATTGACTTAAATATAAAACAAAGAAAAAACAATTTACAGATAAAAAATAATTTAAAAGAAAAAGTTTAGCAATATATTGAAATTAAAGTTATCAAAATTAACATTACAACTATCATTTAGATATTACAGAGAATTGGAAATTCTCTAACCTTTTAGGAATAAGAAGTAGAAGGAGGAGGTAGGACCATGCATGGTGAATGACACTATATTCTCTTATGCAACGGAATTGGTCCGGCACGACCGAGGAGGTAGCTCTTGCTCACTTGATACCGGCGTAAAGAGACAGCGTCGCTGTCACGTTTCGTGCGGTTTGTAAGCCAGGTGGCCCATTGTGGGCAGGGTGATAGGAGTGCAATCCATCTGTGTAGCAATCATGTGACTGTCCAAGGGCCTCGGTAGTCATCAAAAACCTCCGATTTCTCGTTTGCCCCCTAATGTTATATAAAAACCTGCTTTTATAATTATAAAATAAGCACCAAAATTGAACAATTGTCTGAAAGTGTCTAATATATACGGAGGTTACACTTGGAATAATGGTACTGCTACTATACTTGGTTCTTCTTCTAGGTATATCGTATGAGTTTTAGGAACGAGAGCTTTTACGCGGACATCATATGTGAATACTTTTCAAAAGAAACGAAGAGTCTATTTTATACTTAAAATCTCGTGTTATTCTTATAATTTATATCCTAGCACACGAGACTTATAATCCTAGTATAATCCTTAATAATAGTATAATCTAATTGTGGACCAAAAGAGACTTTGCAATCTATATACATGTCCAAATATCTTACAAGATACCCTGTTGATTTTATTATCTTTCAATAGAAAATCAAACGAAACATGCTGACGTTTCCCAGTGAAATTGCGAACTTTTAGAAAGTTCTAGTCGCAATATTGACAAATATTATTTAAATCACGTTGTAAGAGAAAACAGTCGTATAGAGACTTCATAACAACATATGATCGTTAACACTTTTTTCAAACATTTTAGCAAGTGAATTAAGTTTAGGGATAGGTATTTAATTACTTATATTATTAATATTACCCGATTTATCAATAGGCGCTATGAAGAATTTTTTCCATTTATTAGGCATGATGCCACACGAAAGAGATCTTTTAAAAAGAAAGGCTATTGGTTCCATAAGTTCTTTCTTATGGGTTCTTGAAAATATTTAACCTCATTTTTACTCAATGTGTATAGAGAGTTGGTGGAACAGATGTTTCTTAAACATTTATTAAAGTTACTGTCATTATTTGACATTAAAGGGCTATTAGATCTAAGATAACAAGCATATGAAAATATGCATCCAATTTGTTAGATGAACGTTGAATCAAAATATTTAGTATTGTTAGGTATTTAAATACGAAATTGGCGCTTTCTATGCAAGGAACGAAAAGTGGAATGTTTTTAATATAATATATTTTATTCATCAAAGTATATATCATTGTTTTCTATGCACTTTTGCCATCTCATGCGTAGTTCATCGATCCCTTTATTAAAAAGGTCAGTCGGACCAATAAAACCTTTGAAGGCGATATGGACTGCCTCATCGGAGTTGAATTTTTCCCTGCAAGATTTTATCCAAATTTAAAAAAAAAAAGTTAATCTGTTAGAGCAAGGTCCGCGGAGTACAGACTTAGACTTTCCAACTGAAGCTCTTCTAATTTAAGGTTGTTTAGTCGCTAGGTTTTACAAATGGCACCAGCCGTAATAGTCTGGCCAGATTTGAAAAAAAAAACTTTAGTGAACAATACCAGCGCTAGTACAGCAAACACCTACAATTATTTTTTTTTTTTTGGGTTTAATTTTCGCTTGGTACAGGATCCTACTATTGCGCTGAGCGCTTCCGATTACCGTAAGGAATTCATTTTTCAAACAGGTAATGATACGGTTTAACACACCTTCATTATTGCGCCAATTTAGTAATGTAACGCAGCAGACGATGCGCGTTTGCGGGCATGCTTCAGTCGATTCGTGAGGTACCCACCTTTCAAGATTTTCAATATTCCCAATTTGCTTCTAGTGAATTAAAACAGTTTCGTCAATAACATCGCACCCTGCAGCTAACTCGGAAGTATTTCGCGATCGATCTGCTACCGCAATAGCCTTCACCTCTTTATTTTTAACTTCGGTATTAGGTCGCTTGTTTTGCAGGTCGAAATTGCCAGAAGGAAAACGTTGGAACCAAAATCGAAATGTTTTCTTTTCGAACCTTTTCGACCGCCATACACATCATTCACCTGTCGAGTCGTTTCGGCAGCACTAGTGCCACGGCGGAACTGTACTCGCCAATAATGCGATATTACAAGTTTGCCATTTTGTAATGTAATTCAAATGAGTGACACAAAAAGAAAGAAACAGAAAAAAGAACCAAATGAATGTCTTTGAAGCACAAATACGTGAGTAAGTAGCTGTACAGATTTGAATTCGGAATTCCTTACCACAGAGGAGAAATTCGTGAAGAAAATGGATAGTACAAAAAACACCAATTTCATATGTAAGGACCTAATATAATTTATAGAGTTGGGAATATCTGGGATAGCCCTTTTCGCTTTCACAAATCTCCAAAAATGTTTATCATCAGCTTTTATATTTTTTTCTGTATTAAGTAAGAAACTCTTGTAACAGCTTGCCTGAATTATTTTCTGACCTTTTAGTAAAGTAAAAAAAAAAATGTCATAATCACTACTCTGCCATATTTTTCTTATGGTATTTATGTTTCCCTCGTATTATTTTTATTAAAAAACTAGAAAACCACAGCGGGTAGTGTAGTAGTTTCCTTTACTTTTACGTTTCAATTTTTCGTTTAGTTATTAGGTCTTCCAAGATGTTATAAAAATTGTCCAGTACATCATTAACGTTGTCACATTCATGTACAGTTTGCCAATCAGTACGCAAGGCGTCATTTATAGTATCATAATTGCCCTGGTGAAAGATACGCTTTTTTTATCGTGTGAGTGCAGAAGCTGACAGTGAATTTTTATGTCTAATGCAGGATGATGAAGATCCTCCTCCTCATTAAAATCTTTGCTGTGATTTGATTTACAACTAAGATTAATTAGAAGTAGGTCCAAAATTCTATCATTGTTATTAAAAATGCTGATAAACAGTTCGCAAGCAGTGGAGTTCATAAGAGAAATAAGACCAGAAGTCAGCCCATCGGTATGGTTTCTCTCGTAGCATTGCAAATGTATTAGTACTTTGCCAGTTGGCGTGAGAAATGTTAAAATCGCCCAAAAATAAATATTCATATGCAAAACCGTCCACTGCCGCTGTAGAAATTGTTTCACATAATATTATATACACTTTGTTTTTTATACGTTACTGCCAGCACTGTACATGCATGGCGGGTAGAACTGGTTTTAAAATAGAAACATAATTTTCTTAAATACTTGCAAAACATTTAACTAGATGGCGTTGTAATATAATTATATTTATGTAAATGAAATTAGCATGGAGACTGCTGTATTCTATAGTGTCTACGTTCTGGCTTGTAGTGTCACACGCTATGCACGGCATGAACTCCTCATATGCAGCATGGCACTACCTCTTCCTAAAAAGGGTAGTTATTATAATTTTAATAAGAAACTAATTTATTTTCTTATTTGGAAGAGTCACGTGATGCCCTAGGCGTTTTCTGTAACTTATCTACGGTATTTGACTGTGTGGAGGATGAAACATCGCCACGGAATTAAAGGTATTGCAATTGATTTAATTAATTCATATTTAAGTAGTAGAATTCAAAGGGTAGATGAGAATGGAAGAGGATCTCCGGGATCATTTCTTTAAATGGGGGTCCCACAAGGACCTATTTTAGGATCATTCTTATTCCTTGTATATGTCAATGATTTACCTTATCTTGCTAATGATAAGCATGGGATAAAATTGTTTGCAGATGACAAATCAATTATTTTAAAACAAACAGGCGTCAACATGTCAATAATGATGTAAACAATGCTCTCTCTATAATAGTAGAATGGTTAAATTCTAATAATTTACTATTAAATGTAAAAAGAGGATGTGTATTAAGTTCACTTTGCGAAATGTTAAATCTAATAAAACGTCTTAATAGTGAAGAAATAGAGCTAGAAAATGCAAAGGTATTTCTAGGAATAACTTTAGATGCTAAATTACAATGAAGCACCTACAGAGATATGTTATAGAAGAGACTTTCATCTGCAGCTTTTGCAGTTAATAAACATCGACGGATAACAGACGTAGAAACTGTTAGATTACTTTATTTCAGTTACTTTCACAGCATTATGACATATGGAATTCTATTATGGGGTAATGCTGCTAATATTGATACATTTTGTTCTGCAGAGAACGACTGTTTGTGCAATATATAATATGAGTTCAATCGAGTCGCTTAAGGATAAATTTAAAACTGCAAAAATTATGACCTTGCATGGCCTATAGATTATCATGATGTTTGTTGACATCGAATGTATGTCAATTAAAATATAGAAAAATTCAAGAAGAAATGTGTTTTTCATAATATCAATACTAAAAAAAATAAATTAATAAATTATTTACGGGTTTCTTCTGAGAATTCTGATTAATATAAGAGATTTTTTTTGGATTAATAAATTTAAAGCTATCGTTAAAGGGAGACTCATATTAAAATCCTATTATAGTGTAAAGGATTTTAAAAATGGCAAAAATGTAATGGAATGAATTACTCTAAATTTAAGTATGTTTGTGAACTAATGATCACAACCAAAAGAATAACAGTTTAGTGTGGGTATCTTCTCAGACATGGGCGCGTTGCGAATTCTCAATTTAAAGTTAGCCGCCAAGACAAGGATAAGTGATCATTTTACAGATCCAACATGTGAAATTAAAAAATAAGCAATGAATAGGATATGATTTTTTTATAGTAACCTCGTAAGTTATCGACCAACCGGGAACTACAACACGAAGGTTTATAAATTGATGTTCTGAACAAAGAATACTTTTTAAGAGTTATTATGAAATTGTATGACTATTAACTAGAAAAAAACTTATAATTTTAAAAATTTACAAAACCTATTACCCTGTTTCTGTTATTCTTTTCCAAACTCGTTAGGAAAACATTGGTCTTGCTAATTTGTTATTTACGTTATTAAAACACATGATAACAAAAATAGAACAAGGTGAAATAATTATTTTATTTGCAAAGTTTTCTGTGTTTTCTATTAGAATAACGCGATAAAGTTTGGATAACTTTATTTTTTAAAGATCTATTTAATAAACCCATCTCCACTTACTTTCGTATCTCAAACGTCAAATTTATATAAGGGTTTAGTATATTGTTAGCTAATGTAATGATTTTCTTACGGGCGAAACTGGGGACTATTAGCACTGCTCGACTTGAATGCACAATGGTGCTTTGACATCAACCTTGGGATTATTTGTGATCATCTCATAAAAATGTCTTAAGTTTACTCGAATGTTACTCATTAAAATAAAACAACTCTTATGGGTTCCATTGTGCTTAATTTAATTGTATAACTAGCCGGACGTTTCCACACAGTTCACCCGTGACCATGGTTCCTGTAAAGCTTGTGGAACGTCGGGCTTGTTAAATAATTAAATAAACCGCTATAAAATCCGTAAAAATTGTTTTATTCTAACGTCGCATAAACGTTTATCATCAGTTGTAGCAAACGAACCCATGTCGCACATTTGCTAGATCAGTAGACTATTCGTTACGGTATAGGTACCCCCCCCCCCCCTCCTCAGGAATGCACCCGAGCATAGAGACAAAACTGCAAACTTCGTTCCACGAACAAAGTCCACGCCTGAAAGGCCTGTGAAAAAACATTTTCATTGTCTACGGCTCGCTCGATTTTTTTAATCTCTCCCCGTCCCCGCCAACTTTATTGTGGGCTTTGCGAAATCTGTTGACTGCCGTTAAATCGACGGTTTACCTTCACTGAACTGCTTTTAATAAGTAATCAACGGTTATTTTTCCGCCGACGTAACGTTTTTAATTTCTTTTATAATTTATTATTGAATAGTTTTGGCTATTGATTTTGAAATAAGAAAACTGTTATGTAGATACATTTTTAAAAGTGCTAAATAACTGTAATATATAAATTATTATATTTTCAAATTTGGTTTGTTTGCCGTGAAGTTACAGTTTAAAATGTGGACCGGTGTTCTGATGTCGAATTGGCGCTCTAGCACAGCGCAGATTTTCTGACGAGTGCGGGGAGGTAGAAGGCGAACGGGGAGAGGCTTCACATTCCAGCGAGCGGTAGAGTCCAGATAATGTAACCATGTACGACCAGTCGAAACCTTTTAGTACCACCTACCAACGATTTTCACCCGTATATGCAGACTATCTGTCATCCTCCATCCTATCCTCCCAATGAGCCACCGGTTACTCACAAGCCGTACGTGACCCGATGTCATAGATATATTTATTATGTGAGTGAGGGATACCTGCCTTCTCGGTAATTTCCTCAGCCGGTACTGTACCAAACTGTACAAAATTGGGAAACAGTTCCATCCGGTACTGCGCCGTTCCTTCCCCGTAACGACGGCAGAAGGGGTAGTACCTTGCCAAAGTTCTATGAGAAGGTATTATGATATTCTTTAGCATTATTATTTTGTTGCCTTTGTCTGTATTGCAATGGTGTGGGATTACTGAATAAAGATATTACTATTCTATTCTATATTCCATAAGTTAGTGCGTATCAAATTAAGGTAACATTTTGATAATTCATCATTACAGCAGAAAGGAAATATAATTTTACGTAATTATATATTATTTATATTCCCACTTCTATTTAAAAAAAAAATCTTGTATTTCTATTTAAAAAACAAATTGCAGGCGTTTTGCCGACGAATCAAAACACGAAAATAAAAAAATATAGGACATTTCAAATTCAAACGTCCGAATTTGCTTTGCCAATATCAATAAGAGCATTTATAGACCTGCCGTAGATAATAAAGGCGGGAAAGACTGAATGTAAAGACGAGGATCCATACGACAGCTATGTTTTATTCATAACAATACAAAGACGCTGAGATGTGAACAGCCGCGATACGTCATGCATTGATCTGTATTGTGGTGAAATGTGTACAATACATATTGTTTTGTAAGCTCCTCATTAATGGATGGACCGGTTATTGCTAAGATTATACTATCATTGTAATGGTGATTTAATATACATATACATAATACTTGGATAGACCTACTTATATGACGTATTATTGATTGTTTGGTACTACGTGTACCTACATCATTGATTTACAAAAATAAGAGATACACGATTTCATTCTGGCCTGTCATTATTAAGAATTCGTGATTTTGTATAAATAGGTTTATCCACTTGCAAAGTCAATCTTACGCGTATGATTTTAAGTTAATTTTACAGAGTGCATAATCTGACTTGTGCGGATATTTTATACGAACGATTAGGCGATGCTGACTGTGTGTCTTGGTATTTTTGTAAGTCAATAACCTACATCTATTCAATGGAATGACGTTTTGTTGATTGTGTTCTTAATAAATAAATTACACCCTTTTTTTGTTGACACCTCACACCACAGTCATCAGTGCCGCCCTTTGTGAAGTGCCCCGGAACAACCATCATCCGGGCACCTCGACGGCTAGTCAGCCCCCTAAGGGACCACCTCCACAGATGGGGTTGCCCAGCGCTACAGGAAAACCCCACCGACTTTGAGACAGTGCAATGGGGTGAGGTTCCCATCCTCCCCCCGTACCCCGTGCGCAAAAGCGCCACCTTCTGTTGCTCTTAGGTCCCCTCTTCTTATAAGAGCGGTACCGAGAGCGACTCCTCCACCTGATATTTAAGCCCCATCTTCCTATAAGAGGGGTGCAAAGATCTCCCTCCATTCAATTGGCTTCTCCTGGGTTCACCCCAGGCTAATAAGCCCCACCGCCACGACAAGACTTGAACCATGGTGGGGAAAATAAATTACACCCTGAAGTGGTCGGAGATTACCTTATAATAATGCGATACACAGTAAATCTCTAATCAGGTAATTGTGAAGTTTTTAGTGGATAAAATCCCGACTTTGAATATTAATAAATATGCATTTTTCTCAATAAAAGTAAGTTGGTATTTACTTAAGCGGATTATACTCCTGTTGAATGTGAAATATTCCCGGGATCATTTAAATATACCGCTACATAATAGGATATAATTGGTATATAACTTAATTGGTATAATAGGATTCAATTACTGGTTATATTATTAAATATATCCAGAAATTTTACGCATTATTGTGCGGAACTTGAATATATTTTGACCTACATTATCGAATTTTTGAATGTTGATTTGTAGTCCTAGTAATTTAACGCATTATTAAGCGAAGTCCAAGTAATTTTACTCATTATTGTGCGCAAAATTACTAGGACTACAAATCAACATTTGAATTTCACTCCTTTTTGTCTGCTAACCCACGATGTGGGTCAAAATGTGTTCAAATTCCTTTGTATGTATATTATGTAACCAACGCCATAATGAATCAGGGTATGCGGTTACGATTTGCATAACATCGGCCCTTTTACGTCCCACTTGGCACAGGCTATGTCTGACGTATTATGTGGGTGAGGAACGATGGCCCATCCCGGGGGCATAGCAGAGTAATATGCTTATAGTGACGATGTGGCTTTTCTGTGATCGTCAGTTTTCTAATGTACCCGCAAACGATAAATTGGCCTACTTAGATCTACATACCGAATCAGGTAGATATCGGCATTACTGCTGACCTTCAAATGTGTTAGTTACCCTTCTTTCCACCTCCCCTGTAATGGGCCACCGGCTACTCACAAGCCGCACGGAACGTGTCATATAGGAACTATCGCGTACCGTCGGTGTCATATGAGCGGGAGACACCTTCCCGTCGGTCTCATAAATTTACTCGACAGTAACTTTTGTTCATCTGTTTACTCACACATTACGTTAGCCTAGTGATAAGAACTGTAAGTACCGGTTTTACGGGTGTTGTATAAATTTAAGGGATTTGAAGTATTTACGATTTTTAACCGAGTAGGGATGAATATGCGATAGAAGTGGGAGTGAGAGGTATTCCCGTGACATCTCGTAAGTGAGGCGCATAATGATCTACTTTAATTTAATAAGGCTAGCCGTTTCGAGTAACGTATAAATTTGGACATTTTCTGGCGAAATTTCACTCAGCCGTAAGCAATCCAGCTATTCGTTGTCCCGCCCTCAAAATGAAACAGCTCTGTTTTTGAAAATGGCTAGCCGTAATGAAATACGGTGATTTAGGAAATCCGACTGCGACAGATCTACCAATAGCTTACAGAAATATGGTCAGTTAGGAATGACTGCAGTGAGTCCTACGTCAGGAAAAGTATCCTAATTTGCACTGACGGACTTTTATGAAATTAGGATAGATAGGGAGGGTAACACCTCAAGCCTTATCGTGGCGGTGGGGTTTAGTAGCCTACGGTGAACCCTGGGTGAAACCGATTGAACCAAGGCAGCCGCTCTTTGTACCCCTCTAAGAAGAGGGTACTAAAGAGCAAGAGGTGGAGGTATTTTTCGCATGCGGCAAGGAGCGACGATGGGAAGCTCATTCCACTGCACTGTCTCAAAGTTGTCTCGGCTGTGATGCGGGACAACTCCTCGATATTTAGTCAAGGTGCCCGATAAGTCCACAACAGCGCGATTTAAGCGCAATTTCTTCCTGCACACAATGTGCATTATGGTATGACTGCCGCCCTCGGTAGCTTCCTCTTATCTCAAAGGCCGGCAACGCAACTGCGAAAGCTCTGGCGTTGCGGCTGTTTGTGGTCATTAGTAATCACTTGCTTTTCCATGATTCGACTGCTGGTCCCCCCCAATACTATAAACAGAATGCCAAGAAGTTTGCTTTTGAAGTTCTCATGTAAACGTCTATGGCTTACGTGAGATACGAACCCACGACCGTCGCGTTACGTGCGTATTAGCCATACGTTACTGCGCATATCGGCCGTCAGCCTATTATCACAATAGAAATATTCGAAACAGGCACAAACTCGTCATGTCTTCGCACTCTTCCCGTTGCCGGGTCGAGGGGGGTCCAGACCGGAGCTTAGCTCCCTACTGGAGATGTGTTTGTTCGAGCCTCGTCAATACGAGGCTGTGGTCGATGCGAGGTCGTGTTGACCTCTAAGTGTGTTGCACATACGTCTATGTGCCCGGGCTATTGGTATCTTTGTACGATCGGCGTCTATCCATTTGTAGGGGCCCTGTCACAGGTCCCAGAGCGAACTGGGAAACGTGTATGGTTCCACTCCTGTGGTGGCCCTATGGACAGGCACCGAGTCGCACGCTGTGTATGCGATACGGTGTG
>JAFELO010000309.1:256289-299653 GCA_017140195.1 Eumaeus atala
TGCCGTTCAGTAGTCTCGTTACTGCGGCGATCGTCTTGAATGGCAGGTGTCGCAAGGCCATGTTGGTGATTCCGTCATGCCCGGGGGCCTTTCTGGGTTTCAGTCCCTTGATGGTGTTCCGTACCATGTTGGGTGAAAAGTGAACAGGCACAAACTAGGTTTATAAGTTTATATACGTAGCAGAGACAGCAGTTCCTTTCGGGGACAATGTATATCCCTTTAAAATAGAATCCCAGAAAACGTCTGACTATCAGTTAATGAATTCAAATGAGTTGCTAAGGAATGTTTGTGTGGTAAAGGAATAAGGCAATAGAGTTTATGACAGATACCATACCTTGGGAACATGACGCTCTTCTCAGGCTATTTTGGTGAAATTATATTGTTTTCCTTTTTAAGTATATAAATGTGATCGTAATATTTTATTATTGAATTACATTTATCACTGGGTTCATTGATGTAGTTGATGACAGACCCGCAAAATATGTGACTTTTTTTATTGACGTTCAAGAAGTAATTTTTATAATTCTACTTTGAATAAAAATATTTTCATTTTATTTCATATAATAAAATCACTGCTATACATACTAATATAATATACTTTAGTGCTATGCTGCATAGGAGAAGGTAGTGCCATGCATAGTGCATGACACTACATCCTCCTATGAAACGGCCGAGAGGGTACCTCTCGCTCACTCGTTTCTTGCGGTATGTGAGTAGCCGGTGGCCCCCATCGGGGAGGGGGAAAGGTGGGCACTACATCGGTATAGTATTTATGTGGATGTTCATGGGCGTCAGTAGTCGTGAAAAGGCTCTGATTCCTCGTTTGCCTTCCTATTTTATTAAAAAATATATACACACTTCGTTCGCACTCCTTTAAGTGCTCTTTTCTTGAATAAAAAGGAGCATAAAATATTAAGATATTGTTCATATTTTGAAGGCGGATTTTTGTAGGTCAATAATAACATAAACGAGGCCCATTATTATGTGACAACCGGGACAAATGTCACCTAATTGCCACCCAAATCTATGTTAAATTCTAAGCCCTTGAAATCATCATTCGGCTTTGACCATCCAAAATTAATTGCATACCTTTTTAACGCGAACATCTATGCTTTCGTAATTTTGTCTTCCAGCTTAAACCTAACGAGCAACTGCTTCGATGGACGTGAAAGTTGTCTCTTCCATGGTATTCGGATCTAGCTTAAAGAGTCTAACTATCCACTTTTAGTTATGCGGAGCGGGGTACCACAATGCTATTTTCTACGATATTCAATAATTTTGATGCCTTAAGTTTACGCGAATGTATATTGTACGTAACAATAAAACAACATGGATGTTGCAAAAAAAAATATGCAAAAATTGCAATATTTTACCTTGGCTAGAAAGCACACAGTAATGAAACAGGAAATAAGGTAATTCTGCAAGACGTTGTGTCATGCTGCATTGCAGCCGAACTGGCCTATCGCGTCGGGGAGGGAACTGTTCACGTAATACAGATTTCGGCTGACAGCTACTTTATTGTGAAAGTGCGGTTTTTTTTAGATTCCGGTGGCCCAATTTACACGTCCTGTTAACAATTATGCAGATGCCTATGGGGATGTGTTGTCATTAGGTGATTCTGAGTATATACACGCATGTTATAAAAAACTTTATTACTGAAATAAAAAAAAACGAATCAATTTTGACGTAGTTTTTTTCTGAAATGAAAAAAGTAACGATTCATACACACGACATAGGTGTGAATGTGCGAATAAATTAAATTTTGTTTTGAATCGAACCTCCAGGCATCACAATATTTTGTCTACCAAGTGACTGACATTTTATCATTTATTTTATTCATTTAGACATTTCGCTGGTTTTAAAAGTAAATAATAAGTATCGGAAAACCGGTGAAATGCGAGTTGGACTCGAGCAGTAATGGTTTCGTACCATTATCTATAGAAATCCAGAAAAAAGCACATTCGTAGCAAGAGCACCTTAAATAATTATTTTTTTCCATTTTTTAGAATTTGCTGTTGGTGTGGCAGATGAACATCGTAGTGCGTAAGGACTGAATCAATGAATTGACATATTCCTCTACAAGATGCAGGAGTGTACAAGCTTGATTGTGACTGTGGACCCTCTTATTTAGGGTAAACTAAAATACCCATAAAAACTCACGTCAAAGAACATAGAGCTGATACAAAACACCGACGCGTTACAAAATCGGCGGCCTGTGAGCATGCTGAATTTGGCCCCTGCCATTACATTAGATTTGAAAAAGCGCAAATTCTCAATAGAGGACACCGATTCCTGCCAAGGATGATCCGTGAGGCTATTGAAATTAAAGGACATCCAAATTTCAATAGAGAAGATGGCTGGGTTCTTCCCTCTGCTTGGGGGAATATAACACCTCAATATATTTGATGGAGTGTACTGTCACTTCTTGATGGAAATTTATATTATAACTTAAATAAAAAATACTCTTTATACTATTTCCACAAATTTATTAATTTAAAATCCGGTTTCGAGTAATTCAGGTATACATGATGATCCTCACCATCGTCGTGGCGGTGGGGCTTAGCAGCCTGGGGAGAACCCAGGCGTAGCCAATTGAACCGAGGGGGATATTTGCCCTCTTCTAAGAAGAGGGGGCTTAAAGATCAGGAGGAGGAACCGCTCTCGGTACCCCTTCTATAAGAAGAGGGGACCTTTAGCAATAGGAGGTGGCGCTTTTGCGCACGGGACAAGGGCCGAGGATTGGAACCTCACCCCATTGCACTGTCCCAAAGTAGGTGAGGTTGTCCTGCAGTGCTGAGCAATCCCATCTGTGGAGGTGGAGTTGGTCCCTTAGGGGGCTGACTAGCCGTCGAGGTGCCCGGATGATTGTTGCTCCGGGGCACCTCACCAAGCGCGGAACTGATGGCACTAGCGGAGGTTTTTGTGGGTATTCGGCACTATCATGTGCCGCGAGTCCCACACACCACTGGACCTCACCCAGGACCGGTGAAGGCGCGAAAATGCGTTTCGCCCGCGTCATCAAAAATCAATAAATTCGTGGAAATAGTATAACGATTATACTTTTTATTTCAGTTATAACAACACCTCAAAACAGCAAGACGTAATGAGTATTGTTTGCGTTAATTGGAACGACTAAATTATTATAATTCTTCGAGGACTTTTAATAATTTGTGACATCAGGACCTGTTATCTCAGTCCACCCATGATCATGGTTGCTGTAAACCTTCTGAATCTTTCGGGCTAGTCAAATAATTAAATAAACCGCGATAAAATCCGTAAGAGCTGTTTTATTGAAGTGAGCAACATTCCTGTAAACTTAAGACATCAATAATTTATTGTTAATATTTATTTAGATCGTAGGTCCCAAAATAAACTAACAATATTAAAGTTCACAGTAATCAACTTTAAATAGATATTGAAATAAATGTGCTTTCTGGTCTAAAGGCACTCTTCGGTGTCTTAATATTCACTAAGTATCTAGTTGTCTTTAGAACTGCCTATTTGCTCATTATTATAACGCGTAATAAAAACATCGCGGTACATTTCGAGGTAACGACCAAGGCCAGAATTTTATTTAGTAAGTATATTTTTCGTGATGCCTCTCTACTTTATCGGTGGTAATTTGTCTCGGCCAAATTAGGCCAATTGTCATCCAAGCAACAAGAGGCTAATTTGTCGCCCTTCACCCTATCCCCCTCTAATGGACCGCCAGAAACTCAAACGCCTCTATCGAGGTGGCTTACTTGCTACTTGACAGCAGTATTATCTGTGCGAGAGGTACCATCTCGGTCCCGCCGGCCCGATTTGGTGATAACCCAACAAAGGCCACTCCTCTTCCTTAACTTCACTTCTCTCCCTCTTATCCACTAACTTCTACACCAGTATCCATTCTTTATAACATTTTCATGGAGTCTGAATTTTTTGCACAAATTGAACGCGAGCATTGGCCACAAGCGCGCCTCGCATATATTTTACCCCGACGCCTACACATAAATTGATATTTTCAGAACTAGGCCGCTGGTAGGCACTTGTAGACAGTTGTGGGGTGGTAACTGGTACCATATATTATGTACCTCGCATGCGCTTAAGTAATATAAATGTCAAAACCAATAGTAGATGCGAAACACGTTATATTTTACATTTAGGACGAACTTCTAATAATAATAGTCACTGTATCTGTGGACTTATCACACCACGTTAGCCTAGTGCTGTGGTAAGTATCGTAAGGACATGTGTTACATGTACTAGACAGGAAGGAACACTTTCAGTCACATGTGCATAGGAGCAGGTAATGCCATGCAAAGCGCGTGACACTGTATCCCCCTACACAACGGAATTGGGCTAGCACGACCGAGGAGGTACCTCTCGCTCGGTATTATATAATATCGGCGTAAATCGACATCTTCAGTGTCGCCTTTCGTGCGGTTTGTGAGTAGCCGGTAAGCCCATTGCGGGGCGAGGGGAGGGCACATAGGCATAATAAGTATGTTCATGGGCGTTGGTAGTTGTGAAACGGCGGATTTCTCGTTTGCCCTATTCTATAAAAAAAAGACAACGAAATATATTTGACCATACTTATAAGCAACCATGACCTAGGCGGGATTTGAACCCGAGATCTATAGCGTAACAATCGAACTCACTCAACATGGAAGTAGTATAGAACTGCTAATAAAATAATTACTTAGATCCTAGTCTACGGTTTTTGAGTCCAGCAGCTATTATTCAGTTGGAACCATGGGCAGTACATAAGGTTGAAGTAACTTTGGGGTTGCTTGAAATTTGAACTTTACCTTGCAATATCCGATATATGGATGCGAATCTTGTAAGTGGGTATAGCGTTAGGTTTACTGTTTATGGCGTTAAAACTAAGCCATGAGCATTCTCATGATCAAGTAATTAAAAAGAACATTTAGACCCAGTGTCGGTATCAATAGAAATCAAACATGTCCAAACATGAGAAGGTAGCTACATTTTGCTAAATAATTTCTATTCTACTTTTGGGCTCTATTTGTGCATCATAAGGCCTTCATTGTCATGTAGGCGTAAGGTGCTTTTCGATAAAAATCAAACAACCCTAAACACGATGCGGTTGCGATATTATTGCAGTGTCCATAGGGACGTTAGCTGTACACATTCATCATGAGGTAACCTCCCCGTTATAATAATTCTGCACTATCACCTGATTTACAAATGCACGAAAATCTCAGCTCAACCGGTAATCGGAAAGTGGATCAAATTAACTTGTAAGATTAGATTCCAGACTGACAAAGATTTCGTTACTTTCCAATGACTACTTTTCGTCACCTTTATCCGATAAGCTACCTGTCATAATAGTTTTGCATTGTCATTTCACTTACACTTGCATGCAAAATTTCAGCTCGACCGGAAAGTGGGTCAAAATTAACTAGCAACCTTTACTTACAGACAGATACACATCGAGATAGATGAAACTTAATAAAAATTTGGAAAATATAAACAGTTACCTATAGTTTCAGAGTTACTTATTAAAGTCTCATCTCACCCAGCTAAATTAAAAGTTAGTGTTCCTTTAGCTCAACCGTTTAGGGCCTTTTGTGATCCTAAAAAAGAATTGGAACATTATAACATAAAAAAAGATGTGCTAGCACATCCACAACTCGTAAGTCCAGTAGATATACTAGAACACCCACGATTATTACGAGGCAAGCCTATGGCCAATTCGGGCACAATCTAATCCCGGATAATGTAATGCGTGCTCAGATTAATCTGAATAACATTTTAATAAAGAGTTGCCCGACCTGGGGATTGAAACCAGGACCCCACGCGGCTAACGGTCATAACAGGCGACACCCGCACCGTTACACTACACAGGCGATTAATCTTATAAACTGACTTCAAAATCTTAATACAATTGTTTTTAGATCAACAATTAATTTTAATATTTATATCAAACTTTTATAAATATTTTATAAAAATTAAGCAAATTATTTTTAACTATAAAATATCTGATTATTATATTTCTTGTTTTTGTATCCTATGGTAAGTTTACGTTGGTTTAACAATATGATACATTGTACAGAATGATTCGCATGCAATTTATGCTACACTTTATCAGTGTGAAGCACTGATAAGTAATAATTAGAAAGAACTTAGAAACGTTGTCGTTATTGTAAAAAGTATAATGAAACCTTTTCAAAATACACTAAGAGAAAGATTCTCGCAGCTGTCTGTAGTCTTGTTTGAGCGCTGCTCCTTAACAGTGCTTCAATTTCTTAAGGCTTAACACTTTTTATGCAAAAGGAAACAATTACTTAAACGCATAAAATGTTTTAAGAAATATCTTTCAGACGCTTCGAGAGAATCAGGAATTATACATTATTTTACACTATACACTGCATTTTGTCTTACAATGTTGAATCGAATCAAAAGGGTTTGTTTAACAAACGATGTCAATGGTATTGCAAGGGAATTTGTTACCAACAAATTCCTTCTGGATAAGAAATCTTTAGTTGGACTAGCTTACCCGAGGCTGGAAGTATCCCTCCCCTCGATGATTCAAGCCTTGTCATGGCGGTGGGGCTTAGTAGCCTGGGGTGATCCGAGACCAATTGAACCGAGGGGGTGGCGGCCCTTAGTACCCATCGTATAAGAAGAGAGGACTTAAGAGCAGGAGGAGGTGCCACTCTTTGTATCCCTCTCATAAGTAGAGGGGACAGAAGAGCAAAAATGGCGGCGCTTTTCCGCACGGGACAAGGGGTGAGGATGGGAACCTCACCCATTGCACTGTCACAAAGTCGGAGGGGATCTCATGTGGTGCGGGACAACCCCATCTGTGGAGATGGCGTCGGTCCCTTCGGGGGCTGACTTGCCACCGAGGTGCCCTAATGATTTTCTGTTCCGGGGCGCCTCACCAAGGGCGGCACTGATGGCACTCGCGGTGATTTTTGTGGGTATTCGGTACTATATGATGTGCCGCGAGTCCCACACATCACTGGATACACCCAGGGCCAGTGAAGGCGCGTAAATGCGTTTCCCCGCATCAACGAAAAAAAGGCTGGAAGTAACCCTACCATAGTTCTAGCCAAGTAGCGCTGGGGCTCAGTAGCCTGGGGTGAAGCGAATTGAAGGGGGGCTGCTCTATGTACCCTTCTTATAAGAAGACGGGACTAAACATTACAAGGAGGAGGCGTGTTTTGTATGTCACTTTTAAGAAAAGGAGGCAAAAGAGAAACAGGAGAAGGCGCTTTTGCACACGGGGCAAGGGGCGAGGATGACAATCTCACCCCATAGAATTTTTTTTTTTTGGTGATTAAGGGGAATACATGATACCTGGGAGCCCAGGTAGGCTCCCAGACCTATGTTGGACTCGGCCATTGTGTGGCAATACAAACTAAACCCCTACGGGAGCCTTCAGTCACTATAAGTGGAGGGTCCCTGGTCTGTAGGCAACAGGACAGAACAGGCCCCTCCAGCGACAGGCTGACCTAGGCGAAAAGGCTAGACTTCACACCCCATTAAACGGTCCCAAATTCGGTGGGGCTGTCCTGTGGTGCGGGCCAACCCTTCTGTGAAGGAGACGGCGGTCTATTAGGCGCCTGCCTTGCTGTTGAGGTGCCCTGATGAATTGTAGTTCCAGGGCGCCTCAGCAAAGGCGGCACTGATGGCAAATGCGGTGGTTTCCGTGTGTATTTGGCACTATAATGTACCGCGAACTCCGCCCGCACACCACTGGGCCTCACACACGGCTGGGGCCGGTGAAGGCGAGTAAATACATCTTCCCGCGTCAAAAAATAAGTCTGGAATTAATTAAACTTAATAAAATCGCTTTGAGTCACTAAATACTTGGGCGCTTTTAACTTTGACATTATATTCTTGACACGTCAGTCCTTCGATTTAGTCATTGACCATTGTAAAGTAGCTCTTGCATTGTTGTATCAATGCAAGAGCTACTTTACTCAATTTCATACTTACGTGTGTGTGTGTGTGTGTGTGTGTGTATGTGTGCAAGAGACGTAAACGAATTAAGCCTGGAAACGAGATATTGTTTCTCACATTTTTTTACGCCGCGCGCCTTAAATCGTTTTAACTCTATACATAGTAGTAGTATTGATGTCTTAAGTTTACGCGAATGTTAGTCATTACAATAAAACTACTTTTACGGATTTTATCGCGGTTAGATTGTTTATGTAGCCCGACGTTTCAGAAGCTTTACAGCAACCATGGTCACGGGTGGACTGAGATGACAGATGTCTTGATGTACCAAGTTTTTAAAAGTACCCGAAGTATTATAATTTTAGTTGTTCCGATTAACGCAAACAGTACTTATTATATCTTCTGTCTTGAGGTGTTATGTTTACTTTTTGATTTGATTATGTTCACCACTGGAACCCAAGCAGAGGGAAGAACCCAGCCATCTTCTCTATTGAAATTTGGATGTCTTTTAATTTCAATAGCCTCACGGATCATCCTTGGCAGGAATCGGTGTTTTCTAGTGAGGATTTGCGCTTTATGAAATCTAATGTAATGGCAGGGGCCAACTTCAGCATGCTCACAGACAGCAGGTTTTGTAACACGTCGGTGTACAGCAAATTTTGTAACACGTCGGTGTACAGCAGATTTTGTAACACGTCGGTGTACAGCAAATTTTGTAACACGTCGGTGTACAGCAGATTTTGTAACACGTCGGTGTACAGCAGATTTTGTAACACGCGGTAGTAGTAGTATACAACATAGTAGACTAATAAATTAAAGTATTTTTGTTGATGGTATTTATTGTAGTTCATCATCATCAGTACCTCTCATCGACTCATGATCACAAACTCATGGCACAGCCCAAGTTGACAAAATATGCCGCACAGAAACCGCTACATTTGAACATTTAATAATACTGTTTCAGTCACACGAGCAAGTAAAAAAATGTTTATACATTGGAACTGGGCCGGTATGACCGACGGGGTACCTCTCGGTCACAAAATACCGCCGTAAAGTGACATCTTCAATGTCGTGTTTCGGTTTGTGAGTTGCCGGCGGTCCATTGAGGGGCGGAAGAGTGCAACGAATCGAGATAGTAATTATGTGGATGTTCATGGGCGACGGTAGTCGTGAAAAGCCTCCGGTTACTCTTTTGCTCTCCCTATTCTATAAAATAGCACCAATATTTTTATTTTATTATTCACACAAATTTCACTCTCATAAAGACTACTATTTATGCATTCGCTTTGGGAATATAAAATATCAAATAATGTAATTTTATAGCAGTGCTTTGTGTATTCCATATTTCCACAGTACTTTACTACTGTAAGCGGAAGAATGGTGAACAATTTCCAGTAGGTTAAAACGGTACTAAATGGAATTTAAATGTAAATAATGATCATTTATTTATAATACGGATTATTGTATTCTGCTTGAAAAGTAAAGTTGCAAATATTTGTATTTCCAATGTGGTTCTAATAGTTGTAACGGCCGAGAAAGTAACCTGTAGCGCCAGTCTGAACGAAGGCCATGTTTTTGTCTCACGTATGTTACCCCGCTGAGCCTTCTAAATGTTTATGGGCGTTTATATTGGCGATGATGACGATGCAACACTTAAAAATGTCAATATGACAATAACATTCTAACTTCATAAACACCGCAAACATTTTTTTTATTTTCACATTAGCCGACGTGGTCTTTGGAAAATAGCTCTTAAAATATCAGATCTATTGCCAGTAACACAATTTGAAGTCTGAAGCTTCGCCATTACAAAACCGGTATGGATTTTCAGTCCCTGGAGATATATAGCTTGCTCCTGGATAATGCTTAGTATTGTATACTTCACAATATCCCCAGTGCATTGAAATTACAATTGCCTTTTTTTGTTTTACAGATGGAATTGTTACTCTGTAGATCTTCATAATGAAAACAATGATATCTTTTCATTTTAAATAGCTATGAATAAATCTTGAGACAATAACAAATGTAATTTACATAATTAAAAAAAGGGACGTTGGAATATTTTATTTATCTCACTGGACAACAAACCGTGGATACAGCTAATAGTAAGGAACCACCGTCGCTACTGCAATTAGCTGTTCCCACTGCAGGTGTACAATCGTCATTACTATGGCCTATTTGTGTAAAGTTGTAGATGGTTGGTGAAATAATATTGTACGGCCATAATAGATATCTAATATAAATAGCTTGATAACGATATAAATTTTACCACCTTTCAAAAGATATTCAAACTTGTTAGGCAAAACTCAATCAAAAGACAGGATACGCGAGAAAATAGCTGACTTTGTTTCGTGGTCAGGGGTCAGCATCTTGAACCGTAAATCGTAAACTTTGCTCGTTTTATCCTCGGGTCGGGCAAAAAAAGTGTTATTAGGATTTTTGAATTTCGGAAAGTTGGCGATGTTGTACCCCCGTGGATCAGACATCACGTTGGCGATGTTGTACCCCCGTGGATCAGACATCACGTTGGCGATGTTGTACCCCCGTGGATCAGACATCACGTTGGCGATGTTGTACCCCCGTGGATCAGACATCACGTTGATGAGTCGATCCTGCACCTGATCTCTAGCCGGGTGTCGGATTGCCGTCTCATCGAAATAGAGGAACGATGAGTAGAGAGTGCACTTGAATCTGCACATGTACTACATATATATAGTATCGGACGCCTATCTAGATTATGGTCTCTAGGGGGACACCAACGTGGGGGCAGCTCATACGCGGTAGCTGAAATTGGCCTTGCGATAACGTGGGGAGTTATCTTTTGTTATGGAATAGGGGGCAAACGATCTATCGGAGGCTTTTTACGACAACCGACGCCCATTAACATCCACATAATTACTATGCTGATGCGTTGCCATCCTTCACCCCCCCCCCCCCAATAGGCCACCGACTACCTACAAATCGCACGAAACGCATCACTGAAGATGTCACTTTACGGCGGTATTATGTGTGCTGGAGGTACCTCCCGGTCGTGCCTACCTCATTATGAAACGGATGTAGTGTCATGCAATATGCATGGCACTATCTCCTCCTATGCAGCATGGCACTACCTCTTCCTAAACTGCAAGTATCCTGGGTTTTATCCTTTTTTAGATACTCCACTATAATTCGATATAGATAACTTCTAGAACGGGAAGTCAACTTAGACGCTCAAAGTGCTTCGTTAAAATCGCTGTTCTTTAATATTTTTGCATTCATCTATAAAAATCCGTTGGCACATGATACCCGCAGTTTTCGCTCTCATTGTCCGTTGTTGTTGACGATGAATAAGATTTTATTTGTGAACAAATTCGTCCGTATTTAACCGTTCCAGTTTGTCATCTTCAAAAATATGGGTCAGACTTATCTCCAGCCAAATTAAACGATTACAGCGGTTTATTGAGACAAATTTGTTTTACACTTGTGGGTATATGAAACTTATATTTTATCACTACTCCATTCGTCATAAACCTTTATCCGTCCATTGCTTGATAAATGCGTTATAGAGATAATATAGATAGAGAAGGGAAGTCAGCCTAAAACGCGCCCGTCTAAGAAAGATCTGGAAAGAGAAAGCAAATATGACCTACTACTATCTGTATCCCTTTTTTCGGTAGTTTCTCTCTGCACAATGCGCATGCGAGATTAGATACTTAAAAACAGTATGGTGTATTTTTCCTTCTCTATTAACCAATACGGACACTCGCCGTCATAAGTCTATAGCTTCCATACTATTAAAATCATCTCTATGCTGTGATGAGATAGTGGAACACCAATTGAGGAGAGGAGTGCTACTTACACCACCTAGTTGATTACTAAGACTTGAACATAATAACTAGTTACTCATTCCACAGCTAGATATAACAATGAGAAAACTCAATCTGGCGGCTTTATCAGAGTTTTCTTATTGATTAGGATATAAACGAATAGCTTTATCAGCAAATGTTATATTCATTTGAAACCTAAAGAATGTCTTCTCTCACCAGGCTAAACTTTCTATGCCTGTAATAAAGTCGATGGTCTGTACGTGAAATATTGGAAAAAATACTCTGAGGATATTAAGAGTAGACGACGTTCCAATAGTTTTAGATTTTTTCATATGTGTCTGTTCACCTGTTCAAAACCCCTATCACGCGGATACAGCTGAAGGGATTTAGATATAAAATTTGTTAATTCATCTTTGGAATCCCGGGCGTGGTTGTAAAACCTAATTACTTTAGAAATACTTTATAGATTCTGATACTTGTTTCATATTGGCGTTCTTTAAGGCAGTGCTCTACTATGACAAGAAATTACGTTTGGCGTTTCAGTATATATGTAGTTACAATCGAGTATTCTATTTTTAGTTATTAGTGGCTCATACATTTCTTTAAATTTGGTAAGTTTTTCTTCCAAATAAATAATAACGTAAAACTGGATAGTCTATGATTGAACACGTTCCGCAGCATTGGAAATTTTATCAGATTTACTTTTACGTATATTATCAGATGTATTATTACGTTGTCCGGCTGATGATAATGATGGTGTCTTATTTCAAAAACGATTTTTTCAATATAAAAGTAGTTACTGAAAGCAGTACCTAAATGATATTTTAATTCATTTGAGGGCAGTCCTGTTTCCTTACAGTCCTTAAAACGACTACTGCGCAATACATGCTTTTGTTTATACTATATGTGGCCATATACTCTAGTGCTTTAATGACTACCACGCCCTTGGACATCCGCCCCATGTTAGTCATAGTTATAAATGTTTGCGGAGCTTTCACGTGAGCGCGAGGTGCCTCACCGACCGTGCCATTCAATTTGGCTACAACGCAGCATCACACTACATCCAAATTCAACAAAAGAAAAACTAGGACTATCTTTATTCAAACAGGTAAATAATCTAAATTAGATGATAGCTTATAAACACTCGCATATAAGCCATACCTCTTATACTTAAACATTGTCAATATATCATACACCCAGAGCAGAAGCGAGTACTAGAGATTTTTTCCAAGTGGCGATATAATTATGCGACGCTCGACCCACCCGAGCAGGAATCATAGCGCATTTATTACTTCATTTAATGACACAAACAAAAGCGAGTAACCAACGTTTTAATATTTTTTGTATAACAATAGCCACCGGATTTGAATGGCCTATCGACAATTTAACGAACACCGTTTGTCCCTAAATATAAAACTGTAACATGATAATGGTAGTCTATAAAGAAAATCGAGTGTTACGCTGTGATTGTGACATCAACAGAACCTTTTCCCGTATAACAATAATTCCGTTTTGTTTGAACGTATACGCTTTAGAATCACCGACCCTTAAAAATTTATATGACGCCATAATGGCATACCATTATTGCGTACGATAACCTATAGCAAATTGCCTCCGCGTATAACAGCGAACTCTTATTGTTACAATAAAACATTTGATTTTTAATAAACAAAAAATGACTTACTACGTTTTGGAATATGCGCGTAATAATAAAAAAGTACGCACAAAAAGAAAGCAGAAAATTTATTTTATTTATTGTCAGAATAACTTTTCTACCGTTCTGTATTTTATTTACTTTGGTCGTTCGTCTCTCTGTCTGCCTGTTTGCAGGTTTATTTTTCAGGAACACTTTCTTAGAACCGATTGGGAGGATGAAGTGGGAAAGTCGAATAAAATGAGTAGGTACTGTACTAAATACGTACACACGTCCGCACATGTATCACTTGAACGTATGCGATCGTATAGAAAGTGAAAATGATTGAGCTTCTCCCGTTGACTAAAAAACTTAAGAGAACTTACAGTACAAGTAAAGGAATATATCTGACTGTTATATATATCTGACCAAAATATAATGATATCACTGAAAAAAAAATTAAATAGTCCTCAACATTATCATTATCAGCCCTTATCGGTATACTGCTGGACATAGGCCTCTCTGATGAATGCCAGGGCGACCGATCTCCTGCTACTCGTATCAATCCCTGCCTATCCTGTCCTATCCTACTGCACGGAGATCGTCTTCCCACCTGATGAACAGTCGATTAACACTTCGTTTTCCAAAACGCGGCCTCTATTTCAGAACCTTACTGGCCCATTTGCCATCTGTTCTTCTGAGTGTGTGACCAGCCCATTGCCACTTCAGCGAGCCTATTCGTCGCGTGATATCGGATATTTTATATTAAAAAGTCATATTTGTAGTTTATTATTTTCTATGTTATTCTTTTCTATTCTAAAAAAAAATATATATATTTATAGTTTACTGCTTACAAAATTTGGTGCCAAATATAATTTACTCAAATTTTGTAAATTGTACGGAACCCTCCATGTGCTAGTCCGACTCGCCCTTGATATATCATCATTGAGACCAGCGACCGCTATTCGACAAAAACTACCTAGTTATTATATTACTAACAGTCCGTCCCGGCTTCGCACGGATATTTCAAAAGAAATATGGCAAATATTCCTTGACTTACAAATACATAAAAATTATAAACTCATGGTAATGAAGATTCAGTATCATGGTAATGATAACAAATTTAATTTATGATAGATCAACGTCTGCCGGGACAGCCAATCAATAATTTCTGCAGCGAAATAAGGAGTTGCTTTGATATTTTTTTCACTACTTACTTACTACTATGGATATATTTTCGCAGATTTTATATTAACATGGGCTATGTTCATTACAATTAATATAGGATTCTGATAGTAAAAGAGCTTTTCAAATCGGTCCAGTAATTTCAAAACCCATTCAATGCAATCAAACAAACAGTAAAAATATATTTCCTCTTTACAATATTAGCGTAGATGTATATATTTACTATGAATTAAATTAAAGCGAAGCGCCAGTCTCAACCATTACGTTAGTAGTAGTGACGTTTATTACATGTGGATCAAACTAACAGTCGCATGCTTACTACTGATGGCCGGAAGCATCCGCACGCCCACTGTAACGCAGACGAATTGGCCCCTTCGCACATATCCCCAGTGGAGACGCACACTTACAAAAGGCATGAAAGGCGTATGTGTGTGTGTGAGAGAGAGAGAGGGGGAGGAGAGAAGTCCTCTATCAACAAACACCAAGACACACCCGGCAATCTCTGCTTTTATTGTTAGAGCTTTGTCTTAAGCTGAAGACGAATAAAATATGGTTATTGATGATGACAATAATTTACCTTCAATAATATTAGCATTCTAACATATTATAGACTAGTCCGACCCGATCTTCCGCGTGTACTACAGAAGAAGTTATTATTTATATAGAAATAATCACTTCTGTGTGTTATTTTGTAGTACCTATAAGTAATATTATTTTAAAGTTTCATTAAAATACTTAAACCAATACTTACAAACCATCGCGTTTTGACATTAGCAGGATAATCCGCCATCATTGAAAGAATAAATGAAGTATATATGTATACTGATTGATATGTATTGGAGTACGGAAAGGCAATTCGCGCGGGAACCGTTATTTACGACGAGAGCCGCGTCTGTAGCCTTATTTACGATTAAATAAAATAGAACCATTGTATTATTTGTGAAAATGTGGAAACCGCAGGATACCGAACTGCCGTACCCAAAAGAAGAAAATGAATATTGTATTAGCACTCCCAACACGGTATGGGGAGGTACTTTTAAAGAAATTGTAATTGCAAGAGGCGAATCGTGAATTCAATTTGTTTTGACACCATTTTTTAAATTATCACCTTTTTTTAATATATAGTATAGGGACAAACGAGAAATTGGAGCCCATGAATATCAGCATAACCATGCTGATGCGTTGCTCTTCTTTACGCGCCTTCACTGGCCCTGGGTGGTATCCAGTGAATACAGACAAAAACCACCGCGAGTGCCATCAGCGCCGCCCTTGGTGTCGTGCACCGGAACAACAAAACATCAGGGCACCTCGACGGCTAGTCAGCCTCCTAAAGGTCTAAATTCACCTCCACAGATGGGTTTGCCCCGCACTACAAGTCAACCCTACCGACTTTGGGACAGTACAGTGGAGTAATGTTCCCATCCTCGCCCCTTGCCCCGTGCGCAAAAGCGCCTTCTCCTGTTCCTCTTATGTCACCTCTTCTTATGAAAGGGGTACCGAGACCGATTCCTCCTTATGATCTTTAAGCCCCCTCTTCTTACAAGAAGGGTGCACAGGTCCTGGTAATCCCCACCGCCACGACAAGGCTTGAATCTAGATGAGGGAGTGAGTTTACCTTAGGCTACCGAGTCCCAAGACAAATGTTGGGAAAATTGTTTAGTTGTTGTTTCAAGCGTAATTATTCATTTAAAAACTAATAATACTATTGTATTGGATTTTGTTTTTTAAATAATGCGTTAACTACTACATTTACTTTAGAAAAGTCAAGTTGAGCAAACATAATATACACTAAATAAATTGTCCATTTTACTATAAACGGTACGCGCCAAGGGAAATTGGAGCTCTATAGCATCAGTTTAAGTTTAAATGTTAAAGTGTTCATTCACCTCTTGAACTCTTCTATATATTAAAAAAAAAACAAATTTTCATTTTAGCCATGATATAGCAGACAACAAATTTTACAAATAAAAATTTTCACAAAGATTTCGCGACAAAATCATTTTATTATTTCTTAGTTTGGACGACATGGGGATTACGTGAGACGGGATTAAACCCCCATTAGGATTACGTGGGGATTAATATTGATGCAACTGCATACATTTCGTCGACAAAAATAACATTTGGAAGTGTAAAAAAACATTTATAATTTTATTTTTAACAAATGGTCTATCGTGTTGTTCCTTTTTAAATAATGGGTAGCGCTCTGAACGCCGAGTAATTGAAAAGGAACTTTGAGTTGGAGTGTCAATGGATAGAGTAGGTCTGTTGATATAGGGGACGAGAAAATCCTTCGTATGTACTAATTATAAAAGAAAGATTTTATAAAAAACAGATATCCGTGCCAAGCGCAAACCAGGGTGGAGTGTTAGTTATAAATTGCAACATCCAAGTGAATAACAAAAACATATTGACAAGAATTTTATAAAATAATGAAGTTTTATTAGTGTTATTCTCAGAAAATAATTCAGAGGTGGATATATCTTAATTCGTTCGTGAGTGATGAATTGTTTACCATTTATGCTCCTTTTTAATACACAAATGCAGAAAAATTACAGACCACAATATCTGTCATCTGTGATTTTCTGTATTTAGTTTGTTGCAGTATTTATGAGGATAATCACTGTTATTTATTTTTTACTGATTAAAGGATAGACAAAAATATACCAGTATTTTCAATCCAATTTTGATGTATATAAGCAATTTTGGCAGGAATATAAAAGGAAGCCAACAAATTTTACACATCCTAAGAATAGATAGAAAAGACTGAAGACTCTTTTATAATGAATATTGTTTTCTTCCTAACAATTTATTTTCTTCAAGATTGATCGGTTTGCCTTAAAAACCTATTGTCCGAAAATTTCATTAAATACGTCGGAAAAGCTTTGGGTAGCGTTAGCACATACAAGAATTGCTCGTTTAATATAATATTGGATATAGGATATTCTTTTGTACCATTATTATGTATGAAACTGTATCTTGCTGACGTCCATAAGGTAATTCATAAGCCGAAAAATATTATGCTAGAAGACATTGAATAATTGAGAATGTAGGCCATTTTTTAGTTACGTGCAATACCCGCCTTCAATTTCCACCATGCGCAGTACTATGTTACGACTTTACTAATACACATAAGGAACACCGTAGCGAACTACTTGTATACAAAAACACAGCTAAAAATCTCTCTGTGGACAAAGATGTTAGTAGATGATAAAGTTATGAGGCACCTCTGGCTGAAGATACCGGCTTAAATGTAATGTATTATATGTTGTAGCATTTCGTGCAGTTTCTGATTCGGTGGGCGATTGTGATGATGGGGTGAAGCAGGGGCAACATCTCTGCATATGGGGATGATAATGGTGTGTATAGTGACTCATGAAATCGCTCCAGTTCCTGGTGTGTATGTGGTAAAAAATGCTTATTTATTGGTAGATAACGTAAAAACTACAGAATGTTTGTGAGATTGGCTAACTGTTACTATACATACAAATCTAATGAAGATCGTCAAAATGGAGAATTGGATAAAATAATGCACGTATAAAAATAATAATGAAAATTAATAAACATATATAACATTTTTGAATGATCAATTGCCGCAGACAATACGAAGCGAAGCACCTCTGAAGTTTCAACGTTGAATAATAGTGCCGATCAATTAACTCGGCAGAATGGCGAGTTGGTAAAGAACTTCGTTTAATTGTTCCTTTCGTTACTATCGGTACTTTTACTGCTCTCATACTAATCTGACGGATAACACTTCACGAAAATTAGCCTTACTGTAAATTGGTACATGCAACAAGTGCAGAAATTCGAGATTGGCTCTTCGAATTCAACAACTTAGTACACTTTTATTTGCAGACATACTATCCGGTCGGTATCCAAGAATAGAACTGTTTTATAGACATAGTAATAAAAGCAAATTGGGAGGGTTTCAAAGTTTAAAACTCATTACCTTGTGTTCCATGCAGCTAAAGTAAAAATCAGTATAAACTGCAAATAAAACAAAAAATAAAGTTCCGTATAATTTGGATTATTTAGTGTATCAGATAAGACTAAGAAATACGTAACTCTTCAGCCTAAACGACCTTTGAATATTCAACAATTTTCAACTTACCAAAATTTGTTGGCTTCATCATACGTAAGTCATATAAAAAGATGCGGTAGCCGTTACGTCTCGCCGCCGCCCTTATCCAGCCAGCATTGGTAGCCAATACCCAAATGTTTACAGGTTGGGTGGTCATTAATCCTTTTCTTTAGCTTTATACATACATGGAGATCTATTTATGTCCTGTCACTGGTCCTGATTGCAAATTGGAATGATCTGTCAGCAATAGTGCACCTCGGTGACATATGTGACTCTCACAAACGGTTAGGGTAGTCACGAGATCGATACGATATAATTTGACTTTACCTCGTTCCAATCCAGTTGTTGTAAACCTTCATCCAAGATATTAAAAGTTTACAACCAGCTAGTATAACGTGATGATGTTATTAAATAATGTAATTATCTATCCTTCTAATCAACAATAGGTCTTCACGCTAGTTCACAAAAGATGTGTGTCTATGAGTTCTCATATGCATTTAAAAGCATAAATCGTTAGAGGACATTATTTTGAATAAATACATAAACCAGAAACGTATTGACATCGAAGTCCGGAACTTTTAATATCAGCCGTATGGCGTTCCGCGCTGTAGTGCAGTTGGCATCAACTTTGTTGCATAATGAACGCAGAGTTGATCCGCTCGCGTCCGGCGCAACGTTCTATTATAAAAATGTTTACTCCAGTCTCGGCGGTGTTGGAATTTTATTGCCAGTGATTGTTCGAAATTCAAAATTTGGAATGGAGATTCGGTATATTGCGTTGTGTAAATAAGTATTGGAAATAGTGAATTATACCAGCTGTTTAAACAACAACAACATATCTACCCGCTTTTTTGAGTCGGCTTAAAGTGCGTGTTTTTGTTATCACATTTTTGCTAGAGCAGTACCATTTAATGCATTATCTCTTACTAACATCACAGACATGTGAAGACAGTGCCTTCGCGTGTCGTGCGGATTGTGAGTAACGGGTGTCCCATTGGAGTATAGTCTCAGGCTTTGCGGGTGTTTAGGGTTCGTTGCTTTTCTTTCTCGTTTTACTATTTCCAACATATCTATAATATACTGAGTAAGTCGTAGTATCCTACTCAATGTTGCATTGCGGCCAAATCGGGTCGGACCCAATTTGGCAATTTGGCGCAATCTCGGTCACATGATTAAAGAATAAATTGCGTCTAATGTAGTTTGTGAGTAGTCAATAGTCCATTGGAGTGGAAGAGGAAAATGGGACAGCATATTTGCGTTACCATCGCCCATAAACATGCGCAGTCATCAGAAGACTCCCGAATGCTCCGATGTTGTCTTATTACATAAAAAAACATATAACGATAAGTTACGTAAAGTCTAATTACCGTACTAAAAAGAATAAGAGACTATATTATTTACCTAAGTAGGCCAAAGTATCATAACCAGATGCGTGAATAAAACATTGAAAGCGTGCATTTGCCTTTGTAACCGTTTCCTCTGCATGAGAAATACGTCTAATATGTTATATGAATATTAAATTGTTCTTAACTAGCCTGCTTTTGCGCAGCGCGGGGTAAGAAACGATTTACAAACAAAACAATTGTAATCAGTCCACCCTGTATGGGGCTGGCGTGCAGCCTAGGTAACTTCGTTCGGATACACGTACCGACTAAGTCGAACACTACTTATATCATATATATACATATCTGACGAACACTACTTTAACATATTATAACGCGGCATATTGATTGGATTGTTTATAAATGTACTGGAAATAGAGTGCTAGGGTGTGGTGAACACAATTTAAGAATATTGGCGCAATTATCACGTTGACAATGTTTTTTATCATTGTCAATGTGTCAATGTGTCATAGCAATATAATAATGTATCGTCATCATTACTATGCCTTATTCCTATTAAATTACTGATTTAGCCTAAGTGAACTAGAAATCCATTTACCAATTAGGTATAAACATTTAGTGCAAGACCAGCACGGGCCGGCGATAAATTTACCGCGGTAATTATTGTGTATATCAGCCTCCATACTCTATGCCCAGATCCGCTATAATCATACTATTGTGGCTTACCGTGGAACTGAAATTATCCTGAATTTGTTTTTCCTGCTATATTTTCATAGACACAAAAATATTCACTACTTTAGAAGAGTAAATAACGAATAAAAAAATATATATACTTAATAAATATAAAGTAAAAGTATGATATCTTTATTAACATAACTTATATAGCAGACAAGGTTCGTAAATAAATGACTTTAGCAACAATTATATATATATATATATATATATATATATATTCCCAACTCTTATAAGATCATCGATGGAGTGAAAAATTTTTTGAAGATGACTTTTAAGACTGTGTGATAATTACAATAGAACGAATTATAATTGTATATAAGTATAGAATAGATAAATTTATAATTGTAACCGTTTAATTTACTTTCTAATTCCAAAGTACAAATTTCAAATATACAATATAGAATGAAGTAAATATTTACGTGGAAGACATTGAAAGAACAAAGGCTATTCCTTTTTATTCTTAATTATTAATAAATACTGCATGTACTGTTGTCAAACTATACGCGATATACTCCACAATAAGTTTGAAAACTATAGACGAATCTAAAGTAATGATATCGAGGAAAAAATAATGATCTATTTTTTTTTATATTTAAGCTCAAACCACCTCTTTAATTTATTTTAGGTTACATTATCTATGCGAACGTGACACTGCCCAACGCTCATAATGTTCATCAATTGTATTAAAATGTTTTAAGTAGTCCCAAAAACAGGTGGTATTGTGTATCCAAACGTAATCGAGCTTAGCACGACGGTAACCGCGGGTGTAAGACGGGCTTATAATTCCATTTGTTCAACACTCAACCCCCAGAGACTCGAACCAACTTCCAGACGTAACTTTAATTGAAATGTATTTTCCGTTTGTTTCCACAAAACATTATTTTTTCAGGCTTCTTTAGCACAATTACACACTTCCTCAGAGATATAAGTTAAACATAAGCTTGGACCCATCCATTTACCAATTATTCTGTATGAAAAACAATTATGCTGACGATTTATAGGATTTCCTAATAATTCTATTTTTGGAGTATGCTAGGGATTACCAACCAAATATCTAAACAGTCGGTATGTCGAGGTTTGGTCAGCGGGAAAACATGGTGATCCATCCCCCTACCATGTCCTTAAGAGACAGAGAGCCCTCGCCAATCAAATGACCTGTTAAAACTATTGCAACAGCATTGCTGATTCCAATCCCAATTGTACCTTAAAAAAACATGTTTTATATATCTTACCAATGTGTGAAAGGGAGTCACTGATTAGATATACGCATTAAGTTGCATAGCCTTATCACCGTTTCCATCCTTGGATTAGATAAGATGATCACAAGATTAAGAAGAAGAGAACACTAGGATATAAGGCTCGGACTAACTACTGACGTCACGTTATGTATACAATATCATACGACCCTCGGTGATGTTTCTCGTAAAATGAAACGCGTAAATCACAAAGCTAATGTAGTTTGTGCAGGTTTATAATATCGTGTCTTTTAAAAGAAAATTGTTTATTTTATAGGATCAAAACTAGTGTAGATGTTTAATATCCATAGAATATACAGCCTTTTGCTACCCTTTAAATTAGAAACATCTGCCTCTGCGAAGATAACTTTTTATTGATTTCTTTGTTTACATTAAGAGAACACATGTTATGTGTTTTCCTAATGATTATTAGTATACGTATAATGAAGTGAGAGGGAGCGTACGTATGCAAAACTTCCAGTGTAAAAATAAGAAAGGTTCCAAGGTATGTATGTAAGGCTCGTGGTGTGTGGCACTCTGCTCTCTCTCCTCACACCTCGAGACTATCGCGGCACTAATGAAGATCTCGCATAAGACATCTTATATTACACTAGCCGTTGCCCGCTACTTCGTCCGCATCTACATACCAAACTACGCGCAAATGACTATATAACTTAATATGTGTTATTTATACATTGTTACATTCATGTAAACATTTATCATTATAAAATTAAAACATACTCGATTCAGACGGGACTCGAACTCGCGTTGACATATTTTTACATTTTTTTAATTATATTATAGTGGTAGTATAATTATATTATATATACCCTAAACTATCAATATGCCACAACGGGCAGTCAGAGCTCTTTGGTGACTACCTATTCGCATAGACAACCGCATAATTGCTACGCAGATGCGTTGATGGCAACCATTTATATAAAAAATATTTTTTGGTAAGAGACACACCGAACCCTACATATATTAAGGTAAACAAAAAGAGTAAAAAGTTGTCTATATCGTGCTGGCAACAGTGTGCTTCACAAAAGGGTCCTCGGAACCTCGGCTAAGCCTAAGAACTGACTTCGGACTTCTCTCTACTGGCGGTAACGCCAATTTATTTTATTTCTTTCCTCCCCTCTATAACTCCAATGGACCACCGGCTACTTACAAACCTCACAAAACCCGAGAGAACCCGAATGACACTTTACGGCAGTATTATGTAAGCAACATGTACTTTCCCCGTCGTACCAGCAAAATGCGACCGCTATGTGACACCACCTTAATTATAATATCAATGGTTCGTTGGTTACATAACGCAGTTCAAAATCCAATTCTAATTAACCTTTTCAACTCTAACTCCCTGTTGTTCGTTATTTACTATTATTAAAATAAAAGTCATACAAAATCTTTCAATTATAACATCTCTCCAGGGCGTTTACCTGGTGCCTCACGTTCTGTTAAAAAGTGAGTAGGCTCGATAACCTTCAATGATTTCTCCAGAGACACATTTCCAAAACCCTGGGCTAACGTGCCCTTGATCAATTTATATGGAAAAGACATTTTCTGCTAAAAATTCACATAACATATACTTGTTCACATATTTATAAGTTGGCGCGTTTTCATATTGGCCGATAAGTCCCGGTTTGCCTTTCGGGAACTCAAATGAGAAATAAACTACAAATTTTGTTTGCAAATGGTAGTGTTATTAAGCCATACAATATTTAGTGCCGCTAAATGTTGTAAGGCCTAAAAAGTAACGTAAAATTGTTTTATACAATTTTAAGTTACTTTTTTTACGTTACGTTTTGCTGTAAATCTAAAAATAGCGAGGCTCTGTCAACCTTAAAATATTGCGTCACCGTACCCCTAAATTCGGCTGAGCGCCATCAAGCACTGAATGTGCGTAATTAATGTTTACATAAACGGATACCTAATAACATTGTCTTTTTTATAGTATAAGGGGACAAGCGAGGGCTATGTAGGGCGATGTAGGGCTATCTGTTGACTGACGCCAATAGATAGCCCTACATTAGTAATTCATACACCATAAAATTACGGCTATGTGATCCCGTGTGGTGCGGTTTTTGAACGGATGAACTATACTGGGGTTGAAAAATAGGGGTGCAAACGAGAGATCGGGTTTTTTATGACTACCGACGCCCATGAATATCCAAATAGTTACGTGACAATTGTCCTACCTATTCTTAAAAAAGTTGCGAGATGTATTTCTCGCTAGCATGATTGTCGTAACTGGAGTCGTATAGGGGCAGATATTTTATATCATTTCATACGTTTTGTAAATTACCGATGGCCCATTTGAGGAAAGGATTAAAGGAGGGCTTTATAAAAAATATGAGTCTATGAGCGTCAGTAGTCAGCAAAAACCTTCGTCTTAAACACTGCTGATTTGACCCTTTATTGTACTATGAAAAACACTTGCCATTTTGCACTTGTAGTTTGTGATACTATAAAGGACGCATTTTCTATAGGAAAGCCATTTCCATAATAACAATATCAGCCTTGTATTTTTTATGCCAGTTGTATTAAAGGAAGTCCTATCAGCTGTTAATTTTGAGGGCAAATTCACAAAATTAAATTACGCTAATGAAGTAAAATACGTGTATCCCCGTAATGGGGGCCACGTGGGTTCTTCGCAATTGGGATTTCCGTGGAATAACTGAATGCCTTTTCCTCTACACCCCGATCTATGATCTTTTTCGGTTGAGTCAATTTAATTAAATTTTTAAACTTAACGAACCATGTGATTTGTTGCGTATGTTATTCCTTAAAATAGTAATTTAAATTAGGTTAATATTTACAAGTACAAAATTTAAATTTTGTAAGGAGTAGTGTTAGTAGAAGATTGCTATTTTTTATACATAGAAAAGGGGCAGACGATAGATCGGAGCCTTTTTAAGACTACCGACGCCCATGAACATCCACATAATTACTATGCCGATGCGCTGCTCTCCTTGCCCCTTCCCATTGGCCACCGGCTACTCACAACCCGCACGAAACTCGACAGTGAAGATGTGAGCGAGAGGTACTTCCCCGGTCGTGCCGGCCCAATTCCGTTGCACAGGATAATGTAGTGTCATGCACTATATATATGGCACACTACCTCCCCCTATGCAACACGGCACTACCTCTTCCTAAAATTTATATTGCAGTCCTATCATTGCAGGCAGGACCGGGGAAGTAAGTGTTGATCACGTCACGCTGACGTGAAGAGATGGATATGACGCGTTTCATTTCGTCGAATTCAGGTAGATAGGGTAGAAGGCAATGCATCTGTATAACCTGTGGTCGTGCGGATTATAAGGAGCTATAAAATTATAAGGAGCGAATAACCACTTGGAGCTTTTAGATAACAACCGAAGCCCATAGACGTCCGCAGGCATCTCCCTATTTGTTATGCAGACGTATTCCCCTCCTTCCTTTCTCCCCTCTCATGGGCTACCAAAAATTAACAAACCGCACGAAACCCAAAAGCGTAGCTTTCACTGTGCGACAGTCCAATTGGGTTACAATGAAGCGCGCCACAACCTCTGACAGAAACTTTTCTAACGTCGTGTATATTTGTGACTACAAAATGACCACAATAATGCAACCATCATATCTTCTTATTCAATAGCCGGTATCTTCTTGTCTCTATTATCCCAACACTAGAATAGAAGAGCTAGTTAGAATCCTATACAAATAAGAGAAAAATCCATAGTATTTGCTTGATAAAGTAACGTACATCAGTCTAAAACCAGATTCTATTTGCGATGTAAACAGAGGCCAGTAAACTTGTTATTTGCGGGATATAAATATTTTAAATAGCTCCTCCACTCCGGCTCAGATTTACTTATGCCGCTTCTGCTCCCGTTAGCCCAGCCGGGATCATAGACTCCGGTCTGCGGCAGACGTGCTTTGAGCAGAAACTAATTGCAAGAGAGCCATATAACGTGCACTTAGAGATAATGGATGTAACGTATATTATCATACTATATTATTTTGTTTGTGTTCTCTTAGTAATCCTTATATTGTAAGTAGTTTTAATATATGGTTTAAGATGCTGATTCCACGCGAATAGGTTAGACAGAGAAGGACAGACACGTCACTTCTCAATTACCCAAATGATATACAACAACGATAGTAGGAAAATGTAGAGCTCCCGCATGTCCCTTTCAGAATGTTAGTAGGAGTCAATGGCATACTGCATTGCAGCTTAATTGGGCGGGGAGGTACCTCCCACTCACGTAAAAGTATCAACTGTGATGTTGTGTTGTGCAGTGTGTATATCCGAGAAGTGGGTGGCCTATCAGAGTGGAGGAGAATTAGAGAGCAACGCATCTGCATGATAATAATGTGGATGTCTATGGACGTCGGTACTAATCAAAAGGTCTGAACCTTTATAAATATTATGTGACGAGATACAAATTCACAAACGACGTACTAATCAGGTCGTGCGAAGCTGTGTGAAGCAATCTCTCTTTTCTATTTACAACCATACTAATAAAGCGTGAAGTGTGATTAAAAATACAATCCGTACTGTAAAAAGAGACTGCTATATTCATTCTTAATACTCGACGTCTCCCGGGGTTCTCCTATAGTTATTAAACTATTTTTCTTTATACTATAGGGGGCCAAACGAGTGGCGGACCGTTTTCACGACATTTGTAATGACACAGCCAATGGGCCAACGGAAACGTCCCTGATTATGCACTACGTCTTAAAAAGTAATTTCTAAATAATAAAGTTATTTAGTACGGTGAGATACCAGATGAAAACAAAATTCCTTACGGTCGAAAGTATAATTCAATACTTAACATCATCCGTGTTGTGAGAAAACGACATCCAAGCACCTTGTAGTGGTATCTATATCCTGCTAGTATTGTAATTAATGTGAAATTAGTGAGTATTTTTATTACTATTTTACGCAGAAACCACCAATAAATAAATAATAAAATAATTTTAATTGAATTCTTTATTTAGCCCTCAAGGGAGAGAAGAAGTAGATTAAAACTTATATGAAAGTCTAATATTTTTCATTTACAAATATGTATGATGGATTTTAAGTACTGATGTAAAATATATGAACACCTATTCTTGCGTTTAACGAAATGAAAATGTCCGTCAGTTTAAAAGTTAGACATTTAAAACTAATATTGGAATACTGTTTAAAAATTGTTATAAACATAAAGATTATATCCTTAAGGACTAAAGAGTTAAAACAATGATGAAAATTTTAAAGGGGTAAAACTGCGGGTTAGTTAAGTGTAGAAAGAGACGCAGAGAGAAATACTAGTACCTAGACTTTTTTCGGCTGGCAGATTGAAACATTATTTATCATATTTGCAAAAAAAAACCAATGGAACACACCCACTTATTTGACTATGTACGTGTTTATTTTATGAAATACACTTCGTTTCGTTAATGTTACCATAAGCAGAAGTGGCTATGTCGTATTCAGTGTCGCTCTATATCTGCGTCAAAGACCCCTGGATTAAAGCCAACCAAGATGTTTGCTATACTCACAAATAACTACTTACGTCCGAGTGTTCCGTTTGCAATACCAAAATACGTGCTCCCTTATAACCAATAGTGATTTACCGATCCGAAATATTAATTACTCAAAAGCTTCGACATATGTGACAATCACAAAGGCCAGACAAAGGCAAGCGGGATACCAAAGACTTATCTGTTAGTATTTGCATTTGACTATCTGATATAGGCTTAATTTAAAATATAATTGCTTTCGGTGTATTGCCAGTTATGAGGTCTCTAAATCTTTACAAGTCTTGTTTCTATTTGTGAATAATCTTTGTAGCACTGAAGCTTTACGTGTAGTTTAGATTAGCTTAATTAGCCTCAAAGAAGCTGGGCGTGTTGAGAAGGGCGAATCAGTACTTAAATCCAGCCCATCGGCTGCAACTTTACAAGACGCAGTTCCAATCGCATACGGAGTACCGATCCCACCTGTGGGCAGGGGCGCCGCAATAGCAGATCGTTTCATTTGACTGCACACAACTTAGAAAGAAAGAAACGACTTGAATCGTTGAGTACCAAGTTATTTCCGGACGGCTCGTTTCTTTGTACGAAGAGGAGGAGATGTCGGTTCGCTGAGCGTCTTTTACGCACGGGAGTGTTCCGAGGAATTGTTCGGCTTAATACCAACATCGGAATTCTATATTCGGACATCGCGACAGAACTCTAAGCTCAACGCCCATCACCTTGATGTCCGTAGAACCGCAACAGTGCGGTTTAAACGCCACTTTTTACCGTGCACAACTGTACTGTGGTACCAGTTGCCTCCCTCGATATTTCCAATCCGATACGACTTCGACGTCTTCAAGAAAGGAGCATACCCATTCCTTAGACTTAGGCCAGCTACGCGTTTGTAAGACGCCTACCCTTGCTGATGTTTATGGGCGGCGGTAGTCACTACCCACCAGTTTGTACGCCCCCTATATCATAAAAAAAATGTTGGGCTCGCTCTTCGGATATTTATTACTTAAAAACTGCATAATATTGAAGGTACAATTTGAATGTACATGGTATTTTTATTCCATCTGCATCATCGCTCCATATTTACAGATTGCACAATTGCTGAAAATTAACCATACTGGTCTTGATATATGGTAGTATTCGTCAGCAGATGCATTAAAGCTAACAATGTTAATGGATGTTTACCGAACTGTCACTACTTTCTTCCCCAGAATATTTTTTATTTGTTTTTACCTTCGGTCTCAATTAATTAGCTTTATTTTGTGACGGGAGAAAAAAAAGTTAGGTGCACTCTAAGCGACGTTATAAAGTAGCAGTGTAGTGTGAATTTTCGCTCGTAACATATCTGAGCCACTTTTGTCTAGGGCTACCATATGAAAAAATAAAAACTCCGGAGAAAAATCCTGATTTCGATTCAATAATATTGAAAGGATGTGTAGTTAAGATTTTTCTCTTAAAAGTACTTAATGTGTATCTTATTACAAAATAAATACAACCTAGTATTGACAAAACAGCTCGAGAAGAGTCCAAAAATCTTAAGATCGTAGGACTGAGGTAGGGTAATGTAATAAAAATAAAATACATATACCCAAATTCGTACTTTAGAACACGTCACTTTACAGCGGTACATGTGAGCTGGAGGTATCACCCCAGTCGTGCTGGTCCAATTCCACCGCACCTTACTCTTAATCTAACAAGAAGTATAACAACAAGAGGTCTAACAAGAAGTATAACTTTCCCATTTATGACACTAATAGGATTGTTATTATGGTCAAGTTTTAGTGTTTTGGTAGTTTTCAATCGGAGGAAAAGGCAATCTTCACGGCAGCTCATGTAAGTTCATCATTATCATCATCGTTATCAGCCCTCATAGGTTCACTGTTGGACATAGGCCTTTTTTTTTTTGTTGACGCGGGGAAATGCATTTGTGCGCCTTCACTTGTCTCGGGTGGAGTCCAGTGGTGTGTGGGGCTCGCGGCACATTCAAGTGCCGAATTCCCACAACAACCACCTCTAGTGCCATCAGTGCCGCCTTTGGTGAGGTGCCCCGAAACAGCAAATCATCAGGGCACCTCGACGGCTTGTCAGCCCCCTAATGGACCGACGCCACCTCCACAGGTGGGGTTGTCCCGCGCCACAGGACAACTCCCCCAACTTTGGGACAGTGCAATGGGGCGAGGTTCCCATCCTCGCCCCTTGCCCCGTGCGCAATAGCGACGCCTCATTGTTTTTTTTTCTCATTTGTCCTCTTTTCTTATAAGAGGGGTACAAAGAACACCCCATCAGATACACCCCATCGGTTCAATTAGCTTCGCCCAAGTTATCTCGGAACACCCCAGGCTACTGATCCCCACCGCCACAACAGGGCTTGAACCATGGTGGGGCTGGACATAGGCCTCTTCCAATGAAGGCCAAGACGGCCGATCTCCTGCTACTCGCATCCATCCCAGTCCAGCTATCGCACAGAGATCGTCCTCCCAGCTGGTGAACGGTCGACCGACACTTCGTTTTCCTAAACGCTTAGAACCTTACTGGCCCATCGGCCATCTGATCTTCTGAGTAAGTTGCGAGACTAAAATCAATTAAAGATCCCTTTATAAGTGGTAAAGCTGATAATAAATGAACTTAGTTGGCGGAAAGTATTGTCACTTCTTTATGGAAATGCATGTTATAATTTGAATTAATAAAAAGTTGAATATTTATTCCAGACACAACCAATTAATTGTATCAGTACAATGCTGCAAAGCATCACAAGTACTCATAAACGTGATTGTTTTTTACGGTTTTGTACGCAAAACCAACGGAACGGAAATTGTGCTGGATGTCTGGGCGGCCGTTTGTCAGGGGACCGTGTCTTGTGGACCGTGATATGTGGTCACTTGAAAATTTGACAGAGAGCGTATAGCGGCAGTTATAAGTGGACTGGTTCCAAACAAAAAAGTACGACCCTTCATACTTATTATATCAAGTACTGTACTCACAATATGCATCGTGGTCCAGTAGCAAGCATGTTCAACCACAGCCGTGAGGTTCTGGGGTCGAGCCCCCCGAGATCGTGTTATTGTGATTTTTCAATTTCTAATAACAGTCCGAAGTCAAGAAGTTGGCGGTGATAAACCTGCGTGCCTCGGAGAGCACGTAAGGCGTCGGTCCTGTGCCTGATTCCTCCACGGCTGTGCCGGTCTGCCGCCCCATCGGAATATACCCTGCGCAGTTGGCTAGAGTCTATAGAGACGGCCGACGAAATTCGGCTTAGGACGACTTTATTATTAATACTATATGAAGTGCATTGTAACATATAAACTGGTACTAGAGGCTCAGTTCGCTAGACAGGTCGTGGCTGGTTTGATTTTGATTGCGGTGAAGCAAAATATCATCATCAAGAGCGTCATAAAAGTGCTAACTACTTTGCAGTATCGCCCATAACATTACGTAAATAAGACACGTGGGCAAACGAGAAATCTGTGCCCTTTTACGACTACCGACGCCCATGAAAATCCACATAATTACTTTTTTTATAGAATAGGGGGCAAATGATCCCCATAATTACTGTGCCGATGCGTTGCCCTCCTTCTCCCCCCCCCCCCATTGGGCCACCGGCTACTCACAAAGCGCACCTAACGCGACACTGAAGATGTCACTTTAAGAATTCGAAGTAAGGAAGCTGGCGGTGGTAACCGCCTGGCCTCGGAGACCACGTTTCATTTCTTTCACTATTTTAAAAGTACATTACACATTATACCTGAGCTGTTTTGTTTCCTTTGTTTATATACATATCTAAACGAACCACGTTTTTTAATTTCAAATACAGTTGGATTGAAACTACGGACATTTTGAAAATGCACCGCACGCGTCACGAAAACCTAATTGCAGTGTTCAGATAGTGATCTGGGTTTTCATCATAGTTTCAGTGCCCCGGTGTTATGCATGTTTTATGGACACAAGGAAATTGAAACACGTCCTCAGCTCAGAAGTCTGAGCACAAAGCGGGAAGTTGAGAGCAGTAATTGCTAGCTAATCCCCACACACGACACGCTGTTCATCATCACATTGCTTTAAAGCGTTATAACAAATATATACATGTCATAGAACAAGGTCCACACTACTGCCACAGTCTCTCGACAAATATATACATGTCATAGAACAAGGTCCACACTACTGCCACAGTCTCTCGACAAATATACACATGTCATAGAACAAGGTCCACACTACTGCCACAGTCTCTCGACAAATATATACATGTCATAGAACAAGGTCCACACTACTGCCACAGTCTTTCGACAAATTTTCATAAGGTTACCACCAATGAATAATTTCCGAGGAAGGTTTTAGAGCAATTTGTTAAGATCCAGTCCGAGCTATTGACGGGCGAAGCCGGGTGATAAGAAATTGGATATTTTCACCAGAAGCGTTACGGTTTGTTTACTTAAGAAAAAGGACCAAAATAATACCAAACTGTTTATCTTGTAGGAAGAGGAAGAGTTGATGGCAGGTGGGCCACAGTAGTGGGTATAGGAAAACGAAGTGTTGGTCGACCGTTCACCAGGTGGGGAGACGATCTCCGTGCAGTAGCCGGTCCGGGATGGATGCGAGTAGCAGAAGATGGGTCCTTTTGGCCTTCATTGATAGAGACCAATATCTAGCAGTGGACCGATAAGGGCTGAAAGTGATGATGATGATGTATCTCTGTACGTTATTGAACAATAACGTCACATTTACTTCACAAATTATGTTTTTACTAATGGTGCCTATGCATTAAGGAAAATTTAAGGGCACATTATAAATTATATAAATAAAAACTCTTTATAAAGAATAAGGGGGCAAGCCAGCAGTCGGATTAATTTGATGATTACCGACGTCTATAGACAACCCACACAGTAGGAAGAATAGTCAGGATGAGGTGCTGCCATGCTGCATCGGAAGAGGTACTCTAATGCATGGTGCATGACACTACATCCTGCTATGCGACAGAATTGGGCCGGCACGACCGGGGAAGTACCTCTCGCTCACTTAGAGCCAGGGCAAACAGACAGCGTTTCGTGCGGTTTGTGAGTAGCCGGTGGCCCAATGTGGGTGTGGTTGATAGGAGGGCAACGCATCTGCGTAACAATCATGCGAATGTCCATGCGCGTCAATATTCATCAAAAGGCTCCGATTTTTCGTTTGTCCCCTTATGCAATAAAAGGAAAAGAAGACGATACTACTTTTCAATATATTGAGCTTTTTGAGTTTTAAGTTTCGCACAGTTTTAAATTAGTTAAAAAAAAAACAACTTTATACCTAATCTGCGAGAAATATCCATACGCAAATAATGTTTATTTAAAAATGCATTATTTTCATAGTATTCCGAGTAATATTATAAAGCCATAAGTTTGTGAGTATGGTCCATCCGTTTGTTACTCTTTCACGTAAAAACTACTGAATTGTTTTTAAGGAAACTTTCAAATAATATAGCTTATACATCAGAATAACACATAGACTATAGAGATAATTACTTTTACTCGTGGTTTAATCTGTAGTCCACGTAGAAGAAGTCGCGGGTAGCAGCTGTTTACTAAAAAATATTTAAACAGCTTGCCATGGTTTATTTTATCCTTTACAGTTAGATTAGACTGTTTATTGCATAAATAAACCACTTCGACAACTTTGAAATCTTACTTTATATTTGCGCAATTTACCTAATCAGTGGCGCGTTAATTAGCCAGATATTTGCATCTTTAACTTAACGCCAAATATCTCAAAACATTCGCTCTAACTTTTACCGCAGCATATGTAAGTTTTCTTTGCAGAAAGCCACGCTTAATTGGTTAAAGGCAAACTCACTGTTTGGGCTTCTCTGTGAATATGAACTCGGAATAGTAATAATATTCCGGAATCGGATTATTCAGCATGTGTGACATTAAAAAACTTTTAGTTTAGTGATTTTATTAATTCAAGAATTTAGTGGAGAAAATGTAGGACCTTCCGAATATACATTTAAGTAAGTAGTGGTGACATGCCACATTACAGTCAAATTGCGTTACACAGGAGGATAAAGTGTCTTGCACCATGCATGGCACTACATCCTCCTATGCGGCATGGTACTCCTTATCCAAGATATTCCACGGAGAAACTCATTGTGACAGCAAACAAAATGTGACACCAGGAATCGTTTCAATCTGTCCTCTCATATCGTCTATTAGTGACAAAAACTTAGATCCCTGAGTTTTCGGCTACTTTAGAGTTGCTAGGTGCAGCCAATGAAACGCAACTGAAACAGATTGTAAAAATATAAAATAATACCTACCATCCGCTACTTATTTAAACCCCGGTCATGATGTTCCCCTTGAGCCAAACGTTCACGTCAGCGCCGAGGCCATTTTAGTTACCGCGCGCTAGCTGCCCCCGGCGTTAGAGTCGGTGTAGGAGGGACCTCTCGGTCCCTCTGGCTATGATAATAATAGCCAAATTACCTGTTACAAATACACTCATATCGGTATGCATCTCTCCCATTTGCGACAGAGAGGGGGGGGGGGGGTGTTCGGTACCTTTTTTGAGCCCAAACCTACTTTTGTCGAATGAAAAGCACTCATAGCAATCTGAAATTGTTTTTTACTTAGTTTCCACCGTTCAGGTCCGAGAAAAAAAAAACATTTAAATTAATCCTACCTCTACATTTCTCCAGAATCCTGTTTAATACTTTACCCGATGAAAGGGTAAATAGAAATCGTCGAAGAATACGCGACGCCATATTTTCTTAGTCCGCTCCTCGTGCACGGTTTACTGGGGTCGGTAATTGAAATCCGTCAGAGCACATCACGAGTGCGGGGCGACAAACGTCAGGGGCCGGACGAGAGGGCTCCCGCTTATCATCGCATGCCACAATAGCTCCGGTTATAAAACGGTGCATTAAAATGTTCTCATGCTTCATATATTTTTACTTCTTTTTTGGGGATAGTGTAGAGACACTATCCCCTCTACTTAATATGCACTCTATGCAAAGGCATAGAGTATACGATTAAGTAGTGATCGTATCCGAAAGGTAACAATTTAAGCGAAATTGTTCTATTTAAGCCAAAGTGGCAAAAGGAGATTCGTGAAAATTCAGCGTAGTGTAGGTACGTTCTATTCGTGCATAATATACTTCTTACATTGTACATACTTTTTACTTCATTTATGGGATAATGTAGTTGTTGCACACAGCGTGTTGTGTGTGTATCATAGAGATGTTACTAGTACCCATATTTGTCCAACTTGAACTATTGGCTACATTCTATATACATTAATGACCGCGATATTTTTCTCACAATAGCGCGTGGCGTGGCCAGTTATTCTAATAGTGTGTCTCACCAAATACCTCCTAAACGGCCTCATCTTACAGAAAATTTATGGTTAAAGGATATTTTCTGAATGAAGTGTAATTTTTCTGAGAATCGGTCAACGTCCAAGGAGAGGTAGACGCTATGCTGCATTGTAGCAGAAATGTTCAGGTACTGCTGGTATTTGGTGGTCACGTGAACCCGTTGTAATACTTTACAGCTGTCAAGATACCCTCAATACTTAAAAAAAACATATTGACGGAATCGAAATTTACGCGGGTCTAACCAAATTGCTGAAGTACATATGGGTGAAGTTATAATATATAAAAGTCACGAAATTCTATACGTATAGATTTACCTCAGAATGATAGCTATGACGCTGTAATGTACCGAAATATAATATAATGGGCCCTGTCGGACCTTTTTAAAGACTATTTATATACTTGCTATATAGCAGTTGATTCGAGCAGATATAAAGTGATCGGGGAAGTGCCTGTCCCTCTCATAGATTCGGAGCTGCGTGATATAGCAGTGTTACGCGTGGCATGCTTCTTTGAGTGTTGCTTGTCATCAAAAGACTCATAGTTAAACTGTTAATTAAAATATATGCCTATTCTTGCTGTGCAACATTTGAACAAAGAAAAAAATTAAATGTAAATAACATTTATTACTGTTATTATTCGAACAGGCTCGCTGAAGTAGCAATGGGCTGGTCACACACTCAGGAGAACAGATGGCAGATCGGCCAGGAAGGTTCTGGAGTGGGGGCCGCGTTTAGGAAGACGAAGTGTTGGTCGACCTTTCACCGTGCAGCAGCCGGTCCGGCATAAATCTTTTGCTTTCGAACAGAATTTCTTTTAATTCTTTCCCTCACTGCTTTGACCACCTTTTTCGTACGAACACTATGTGCACGGCTACATGAAGTCTCATTGTAACTACTAACGGCCCGGTGCCCAAACATTTGACTAATGCCAAGTGTATGGAGAGTTTTAAAAATTGCATTTGACTCCATACCTACATTTTGTAATGCAATCACTGCAATTGTATTCTCTTTATAGAAATAGAAATAGAAAAACTTCATTCAGATAATTAAATCACACTGACATAGATTTTTTATATATTATCATCCCACTTCATTTTAATATCGTAAAATATTGTACAATGTATTGACGCCAACGAGAGAAAACACAGTGAACAATCGTATAAAAATGACAGACTCCAAATTCAAATGTGATATTTTTTTTTATTTCCATTGTAACAGTACCTAAGGCCGTCTGGTCATAAGTACTGTCCGGTATCTACCGGACCATGTATAATACGAGTATAACAACTTTAATGATTCCTTAAGATTACGCGAATCATACATATTTTAATCAAACTTCATTACGGTCTTCATCGTGGTTTCAGGTCCTTCGTTATCTCAGTCCACCTGTGACCTTGGTTGCTGTGAAGCATCTGTAACTAGGGGATTGTCGAATACTTAAAGAAAGCGCGATAAATTCCGCTTATTTCTCATAACAATAATTTCTAACTTTGCTTGTTATTGTCTTTAAGATTATAGACCTATAGCTGATATAAAAGCAAACGAACGGATTTGCGAATTCCAAATTGCATCCCCTCTTTGACCCTCCGGATTGCTCTTTGAGACAAAAGGTAGCCCTTCATCTTCCGCGTGACGTCATCCATCTTATTCCCATATTTTATTACGAACCATTTTTGCTTTTTTTTCTCGAGTAGAACAAACTTATAAATAAACGAACGATTCTTTATCTGTATACAGGTAAGGAAGATTGTAGGCACACATAAGCTGTAATTGCCATTATATCATGTTTAGAGATATAGGATTTCACTTCCCCCCTTAGAACCATATTACTTTTTTATAGTGCAGGTTGTTAAATAATGAAATTAACCGCGACGAAATCCGTAAAAGTAGTTTTATTGTAACGAGTAACATTCGCGTAAACTCCATACATAGACAGTGTGACCTTCAACCTGCTTAATGAATGAAGAATTAAAAAGAAACAGAAATCACATATCAGTGTATTTACGTATACAACTCTAGCTTTAAGGGAGCAGGGACAGATTTTCTAATCATATAATCAATTGTAATATAATAAAGCGGATGGGTTTGTTTGCTTGTTTGAACGCACTATTCTCTAGCCTCGGACTTGAAATATTCTTTTATATAGCTACATTCACAAGGATGGTTATAGGCTATTATGATACTACGATCAATATTGGCGGAGTTACGCGAGTGACACAGGTGATTAATTATTGAATTATAATTATTAATTAAATAATATAAATTAGTAAATTATAAGGCAATAACTGTATGGGCTCATACTGAATCCGATACAATTGAATATCACAAACAGTCGCAATAAATCAGTTGGGCCGTAAGTAATGTGTGAAGGAACGCGGCAAAACGTTATTTCCATAAATTTACTTAAGAATATTAGAATTTTCTAACATCGGATAGTTCCCAAACCAGATTTGGTACTTTCGTTACTATCGAAATATCGAGTTGTTTGACCGCGTTTTCATAGCAGTTAACTATAGTAGATTACAAATGCACTTCTTACTAACTTACTAATATTTATGGTCATTTATGTCTTGCAAACCATAATGCGTGTTTAGCGAGAGTAATCCAGAAGACAAAAAGTCTTTCGTAATCAGTCAAACTGTTAGGGCTGGACAAGTGCCGCCAATCAGTAGTAGGTCCCTCCGAAAAAAAAAAAGCGAGAGTAATTGTCACTAAGCTTAAATTGCTTCAGCCCAGCACGAGCGGGGAAATACACAATGCTGGCGAGGTTTGATTGCTATGCTACGGCGTTTAAAGCCATATGCATATTTAAGGGACTTGTGTCACAGGTACTAGATAATGGACATATATTTAATATTTATTATAGAAATACATATATAAACATTCATGACCTAAGCGGAATTCGAACCCGAGACCACTGGCGAAACACGCGGACTAACCAGCGCGTTACCAACTGAGTCAAACTATCGTTATAGTTAGTCGGTTAATTTTAACTCTAACCGGTTTAACTCTAACCCTGACCTTAGTATCAATAAGAAAAGTAATAGTACCGAAGCAACCCGAAACAAAAAATACGGTATAAATTTACATAAGTAAATTTTCAATTACATTATAACAAGAAGACCTATCCGTAGTCATCGGTTCAAGGCCCTAAGCCTAGTCATAAGGCAAGGCCGTACCCAATTTTTTTGGCAGTTGCATATAAGTTGAAAATTTAAAGCTTTTCTACCAGGTGGAGGTCTCAACATCCCCTCCCCCCTCCCCCACTTGTGTACAGTTATCCATTGTACGACCGGCTGACTCAGTTGGTAACGTGGCGGTTAGCCCGCGTGTTACGCCAGAGGTCGCGGCTTCGAATCACGCCTAGGTAATGGATATTTATACGTATATGTATTTCTATAATAAAATATTAAATTTATAAAAATATTAAATATATTTCCTGTACCTGTTCCTAGTATCTGTAACACAAGTTCTTACGGTACTTACCACAGGACTGGGCTAACATGGCATTATAAGTCCACAGATATTGTTAATATGTTATATTATTATCCCTGGCCTTGGTCATTGCCCCCAAACAATAAGTCTTCAACTACCCTCGTACTCAGACTAGTAATTCCCAAATGTTACACTAGATTAAATCCAAATCTTAAACTATAACCGAGACGTTAGCACGTCATTCGCACGGCTGTCGTTTGCATAAGGAAATTACAAAGTACAAAGCTGGAATGTATAATTAATGGGGCCAGAGTGAATTTCTTGCAAAAAAGAGGTTGATACATTTATGGTAAAGTGGTGACTGTGAGTTATTACGGTTACCGCGCTATGTCATTATAGTGTCGAACTGGACCGATACGATTGGTTACCCCACGCTTATAAAGGATTGATACTACCAGCAGGGGGGGGCAGTTCCCGCGGTCAAGATAATTCAACGAGTCCTTCCAGCCCCTATGGGAATGCAAGGCCAACCTTAGTGCCGCGCGCGAGCTACATCCGGGGGGGGGTGGGGGCGAGGGGACTAGGTCTCGTCGCAATAAATTCTGTCTTAGACGTATAACCATCACCTAGTGATTTGTTTGTAAATCTTTTCACCCGAGAGGGGCTTTAGCGGGAGGACCGAAGAGTGTCATCGGTGAACTCGTTAAGCCTTTGGGGTTGAGTTACATGTCAATCCGGTCGCATATAAATACGAGAGTGAAGAAATAGAGAAATAGAGAGCACCGTTGATTCCGGCAATAGTACGCGCAGAGGTGCGCGTACTATTGCCGAAATTCGGCTAGGAGGTCATTGATTTGATGGTATGTTTAAGGATATCATTATTTCTTTTTGACAACGAAAAACCAAATTTTGTTCGTTTTGGCGTTCATTGTTCAATTACGTAAGTGGATAAACACTGACCATGATGCGTCTTTCATTAGATATTTAGACTCATAACCACGAAGACGGTTAAAAGATCAAATTCAAATTTTATGGCTATTGTCTGAAATAATCTAATAAATAGTTTGCCAACAACATGGCAAGACTATTGCATGTCCGACATTTTGCAGTATTATATAAAATATCAACGCACAATTTATCAATTTGAATTTAAAAATCATTCAATTTAACGAACTAGCATGTTTTTCCATTCAAGTAGTTTCCTTGGATTCAGCCAGTTACATGAACAGAATTAATTTTATTCTTCAATCAACTCAGTCTACAATCAAATCTATATTTAGTAATAATTGGAGTTATACTTCTTTTATGTAGATTTTCAAGTATTTTTTATGTGTGTACCCCTACCTCTAAGTGTATGCATGCATTGACTGGTGTTTTTTTAGGCTTCGCTTTCCGCTTCAGCTATTTCCCCTGGACACTAAAGAATCGCCTTACAAATATCTTGCGACGGAATTGATAACAAGATTAGTTCTTAAACTAATCGGCATTACTCAGATATATCTATCACTCTACTTGAATTCCTCATCACGACTAAATAATATTGTGTGTAAATATGTAACAGCTTGATCCTGTAAGTATATCTGCCTCCAGCCTCATTTAGCTGATGCGATAATTACCGAAGCTGTCTGTAAGCGTTCAGAGATTTAGGGCGCTCGGTAGCTAATAATCTGAATTATTGCTTGTATTTGTCTTTGCATGTTCCGCGTGGATATGCACTCGTCGTTTGCATTAGGCTTCGCATGTTCCACATGATGCGTCATACTGTCCCGTGTACCGTTACTAGTGAAAGTTAAATAACTTAGCAGTCGAATAGTGTCTCCCGAAATCAATAAAAATACGAAAAAAAAAATGATATAACATATTAACATTACAAAAATACGAAGATATTACAGTGAGCGTCTCAAGCCGTCCGTATAAAAGATGTGAACATGTCAAATTATGCACTTTGTAAAAACTAAAAAAAATTTTGTGCGTAAGGAAGACTTTCCAAAAAATATATTTAAATCATGCACTTTTTTCAAAGAGAATCTGCTGCGTAAAAACGACTGAAATCTGTGTTTACGTACCATCACGGATGCTTTAGAATGACAGTTCAATGTACGGTATGAAATCGTGTATATTGTAAATTAGTGTACCATAATATTATAATTCTACTAAAATGGTGGCCATAGTGATGATCAATATAGGTAACTAATAAATTTAATGTGGGTTGGAAATTATTACTAGCGACATCTTGCGCGGACCATTTAGTACTAAATATGTATTAAACTAATTATATTACAAGTACTTTATGAACATTACAAAATAAAGAAATATTATTCTATACGACAAAAATAACGATACTTTTAATTTTTTTCTTAATTAATATAAATCCCTTTGTTAACATTACCTACCATATAATCTTAAATAGCGCCATCTGTATTCGGAATATCCGAAAGAGTTTTAAAACTAAAACTTCTCATATTACCACCTAGATGTCGATAAATTAATTGTAGCACTACATAAAAATAAACCAAATTATACATTACTTAGTAAATGCTAGAATAGGCATGTGGTTTTTCTTGAATACAACGAATAAAATATAAGAGTAAATATAATTTCTTATGTGATAAAATAAATATTTTCTTATGCTATTTGTAGGTGTTCTAAAATTCTTTCATATGTAATAAGTATTAATTTAAATAATAAATAGACCACGTTAATGATTAATAATTTAAAGAATATCCAATTATAGGTAGGTACTTAAAATTCTGAATATGTCTTTAGTTATCACTTACCTACCATCGCATTATGTACCTACGACGAATTGGAATTACCTAAACGATAAAGATTTTCATGTTTTTTACTGTTATGGTGTGAAAACTTAACTAAGTACTTTACAAAACGTCATCCAATATTGTGAATAAGGGCTTGATTATATAACATGAGGTCAGTGAAATTCGCTAACAAATATTTTATAAAAGTTCTCCATGGTCTTGCACCCGGTTGCTTTATTTTTCCGGATAACAATGCGCCGGGCGACGTTGACTGATCACATACTCTAAACTACTCCGGTTTAAAGGAATTTTCTTGAAGGTAAGAAACACGCTGATAATTCAATGACTAGCGGTAATTTATAGGTACACTTTGGCAATAATTTTGTGTTAACGTCTGAATGTGTCTTCATTTAAATATGCGGTAATGCAAAAGTAGAGAGTGCTCTTAATCTTGTTTTGAGGTAATAAAGAATTTATTACAGTAGTGTTAAGAATTTGTAGTTAGTCTCTTAGGAATCGTTTCAACTCCAACACGTAATATATTCTATGTTTTATAGAAGATATCAAATATTGGCTAACAGTCAAGTCTGTTAAAATTTAAGATTTTATTTTCTCTGCCAAGATCCTATCTGTGATTTGGAGTGAAGTAACCTATACTTAGTCGGGCCTCGCACCATACCTATTTAATATTAATATGACATATTATACTGGCGATAAATACTGTTGCAATTAAAAATATAAAAGTATAACATTTAAATTAGCTTTCTGTCATTTTTATATGTCTGTTCGTGTTATGAATACTATTATAGTAGGTAGGTGTATATACCCTTACGTGGAGGTACTGACGAACCCTTAATGGACTGACTAGTCGTCGAAGTGTCCTGATTTGTAGTTCCAAGGCACGTAACCAAAAGCGGAACTGGGGGCATTCGCGGTGGGTTTAGTGGATGTTCGGCACCAGAATGCACCCCACACGCAACTAGACTCCCACCCAGGGCCGGTGATGGCGCGCTTTTCCCCGCGTCATTATGTTTAGGCATAAGGTAAGAAATTCTTATTCCCGGTTTGCACCCTTCGATATAAAATGCTACTAGAAAATTATTTTAAATTCATTTTAAATTCGAAAGCAGTTGGTAGCGCCGTCGTCACCAGATGGACGAAAACTTTTCAATCGTCAGATAAGAGGCTTTGCGAGCCTGTGTTATTACCGCAAGGACAATAAAGTTATACGCTTCGTGAGCAAACAACTTTGAATTATTCAATTGTTTCATAAATCGCATTTAACGAGCTTAATGATTTCCAGCTCTACTTACCGAGCTGGCGGTTTGGGTTCAGTACTTTCCTTGTAACATCAGCATAGTCTTGAGTCTCTCTCAATGTACATTAGGACGGGCGATTCAGTATTGCCGTAATCTAATTTAGGATTATGGAGATCATTTTTTTATTATAATAAGTGGGAAAACGAGTAGTTGAAGCCTTTTGGCGACTACCGACACCCATAGAGATTTCTATATTTGCTATGCAGAGCCTACGCTTCCACCTTCATTGGGTCATCGGAAATACACACACGAAACGCAACAACATTGCTGGGGGTTATAGACAGAAATAAATTGATAGAATCTCGTAATAAGTTTATGACAGACCATTCCCCTCTCTTTCCCTCTCTGACCTTATGCCACTCGTTATATTAATAAGTAATAACTAATGAATGCAGTTATAAGTCCATACTTATAATATAAAATTGGTGGGCTTGTTTGTTTATTGATTTGAACGAGCTAAGCTTAGGAACTACTGGACTAAATTGAAAAATCTTGATATGATGAATAGTCCATTTATCGGGGAAGGCTATAGACTATACACCGTAATGATACGACTAATAGGACCGGAGTTACGCGGGTATACACAATTGTTCTCAAATATCCGAAATACGCTTGTACCATGTTATAGATACAATACAGTAGAAACGCACTCGGCTTGTAAATTCCATATTAGGTTGTAATTAGTATTGTGATCCCGCGAGGCGCATCCAAATTAATACGAGATTGTAGTTGATGTCGCCTCGATTTCAATGTCTTTCACATTCTGGTTTGTTGAGTGTAATATAATTCTTAAAATATATTTGTACTTCGTTAGCATTTCTTGATGGCTTTGTTAAGAGATATATTTAGACAGCCGATTCGGGCCGACACGACCGGATAGGTATCTCTGGCTGACATGACACGGTGGTAAATATCAGCTATGCTCGTTTTGTGCGATGTTTGATTTGCCGGTGGCTCAATGCAGGATAGGAGGAGGATAGGAATATAGTTTATAGTATAGAATGCCAAACGAGAGGTCGGATCCATTTGTCTAGTAACGGCGCCATTAGTCATCCAATTTTCTTTTTCAGAGAAGAGGGGGGGGGGGG
>JAFELO010000309.1:300226-318005 GCA_017140195.1 Eumaeus atala
AAAGGGCCTTCCGAGTTGCAGCAGGGAGTCTCGGATAAGACTTCGTTTCTGGTACTATTTTAAGTCTTCCTGGATTGTGAATGTGGAGAGACCATAATTAAATAAATGTATATGTAAGTCTGACTAAATCTCTAACAGTTCTTTACCCCCTTTTTGGTAACTCCCTATATAGAATTAATTGTAACAGACTAAAAATATAAATATTGTAGCACACTTCTGTGTTGGTTTTAGTTTGCAATTTAAAAAAAACGTAGTAAGTCTCGCCGTATTAATAATTTAAGGACTGTAATTGCCTCTCTCTAATCTCGGACCATCTTGAAGCCTACGCCGACGCGTAAACTAATTGTAAAAGGTGTGTAGACGTAAAATAATTAATTAATGTTAATCGACCGCCAAATTAGAGGGCAGAATATAATCCGAATATTAGTCATTTAATATTCTAGTATCTAGTAGTATTCTCTAACTTAGTAGAACAAATAGCAGATGGGCCAGTAAGGTTCTGGAGTGGAGGCCGCGTTTAGGAAAAGGAAGTGTTGGTCGACCGTTCACCAGGCGGGAAGACGATCTAAGTGCAGTATCCGGTCCGGGATGGATGCGAGTAGCAGGAGATCGGTCGTCTCGGGGTTCATTGAAGGAGGCCTGTATCCAGCATTGGACCGATAAGGGCTGATAATGATGATGATGATGAAGCAAATGCGTAGATAATACGGTACCATGCGTCTACGTACTATAAACCATACTGCCAACTATATACTTATTTGATATCCTTTCAAAATTACTTTTCCAATAATTCTAATTATAAAGATCTTATTTACTCGCCAACTCACATAAACAATATAATATTGCAGTTTGTTCCAGGTGCATGCAACTGTATTGAGCCAGTACGACCAGGGAGCAGTGACCGGAACCGCTCATAAGGGTTAAGGCCTTACGATTTAATTATCGGATTGATAGGGTCTTTGAAAACAAGTCTATGAAATACCCGATCAAATACCAAGTTGACTTAGCCTAGGTAAAGGCTAACTAAATCGACAGACTCTATTTCGGTTAGACACTAACCGAATTTGAAATCTCTCTTGTATCTTACCCTCTTATATATATTATCGAGTAAGTATATATACATATTATCGAGTAAGCGCTTCAGAAGTAGGTAACCTTATTCAAAATGGTTTCCACATCGAAAGCCTGACACTATCAATATCTTACCTTTTCATTTGGGTAAAATTTGAATAGGGTGTCCCTTCTTGGCTTGATTAAAAAACGTGCGGCCTGTGAGAAGCCGGTGGTCCATTGGAGGGGAGGAGGAAAAGAGGGCAATGCATTCGCATGACAACAAAAATGCCTACGTTTGTGGGAATGTGTAGTCGTCAAAAGGCTGCAATTATTCGTTTGTTCTGTGCTATAAAAATAAGCCTCTCGTCGGTTCGTTGTAGCGGTTGTGATGTAATACAGCGGTGAATAACGTATTTAAAACATTTACATTTTTCATTTAAGCCATCATTCATTTAAAGATTTCTATGATTTAAACGAAAAGGACATTGGAAGGCATATGACGGCGAGTGACCGTCTTGGTTAATTGAGAAAGAAGATGACAATGCATTACTATCTTTGTCTATACAATGTCTTTACTTCTGTATTTACATATGAGGAAACCGAGTTATTTAGTTTATTGTAGTCAATGTTCTAGTGACGTCAGTCACCACTTCTTTACTACCGCTTTACGTCGGCACGCAAAAAAAGAGCTCAGGCATTCTCTTTAGCGGCATGGGCCAACCATATATCACACAAAAATGACATATCATTATTGAAGTCATGCCTATTTTCTTCAGTAGCTTGATCAACTGATAAATAGAATGTTGAAAACGGCCGTAAGGTAATAATGATTCGTTTAGGTTTTGGATTTTTCCATTTTTTTTTTTGTATAAATACGACAACATTTAACAGTAAATGTTTTTAAGATAAGACCTTAATCCCGATAATATAAATCAAAATAATGAACCTACTTTCAATAAAAAAAATATGGATTTTTTAGTTTATTATTCATTCACGGGAGAGAAATCCGTTAACCTTCCATTGAAGTGAAATACCAAATATGAATTATTATTTTCGTAACTACCGGAGGATTATTGCACGGTCGTATCACGTTCGATTGTGAATACGACTGGAACTACATCCACTAAAAACGAATTACATTTCGTTTTAAGGTGAAGTTGTGAATAAAAGAGACAAAGACACTTAGAAATTGAAAAAAATATATACAAAATCCACTAAGTACATATATATAAAGGGAGAAAGGAAAGGTTAAAAAAAACAAACAGTTTTCAATTATTTATTGCTTCTAATCGGATAGGTGGCATCGAATATTTTATATATTTTCTGAGGGTGAAGTGGTGCTGCAGCGCAGCCGATCTGGGCCGGCATGGCCTTTGTCCCGCTCGCTCTTATAATAACGAAGCTGTGATTTCGCATATATGACGTTTGTGAGAGATCTAGTCCGCTGAACTGTATAGGCGGGTGCAATATCACCGCCAACCAGTAGGAGGTCCTGCCGAAGAAAAAAGCTTTGGGAGAGTTGGGTAGTCCATTGGAGGGGGTTGAGATGTGCAGGATATCTACGTAGCAAGCTTCCAGATGTCTATGGGCGTTAAAATTGGCTAAATGGCTCCGAATATTGTTTTGGGTCTTTATACTATAAAAAAGCGAATCAGTCCGGCACGATTAGAATTTAGTATTCTCGAACATGCATGAACAGTAAAGAGACGACTGCGAAGTAAAGAGACGGCCAGGAAAACTAATGAAAAGTGAAATAAAATTACGTACTCTAATCCAGACCAGGAACCAGTACTATAGTTATCATGTGCACGACGCTCACATGCGACGAGACTCGTCGTTCGTACCCGATCATTATCAAAGACTTTGATAATGATCGGGTACGATTTCTGATCGTACCCGAGGTGCGTAGACATCTTTCATATTTGTATGAAGTGAGTTATGAATGTTAAGAAGGCAGGTATGTAAGGATCGTGACATGTGGTACACCAATCTCTCTGCATACCCCATTAGCGAACTGGCCTGGAGAGGTGATTTTGTTGTAACTACTAGTATTACGCAACGTACTCAATGAACAATAAATATAAAAATAAATACTCAATAAATATAAAACAAACCAATGAGTATAAAACAGAACAACTTTTAATTACGTCCTCAAAGACTTGAAGCTCATCAGTGCAAGCGTACGATAAACACTCCACCTATCGTTCATACGATATCATAGCTAGCTAATAACATTATGCAAAACTGCATAGAGTCGTACGTTGGAAATATCCATCAAATAATGTAATGCAAATAACGAAATAACCAGCACTAGCCGAACTCAATCAGAACGTGGATTGAGATCGCTGCGTCCTCATATTACCTATAAAGATACGCTCTTGCACGCCATCCTAACCTCAATTAATATCGGGCTATGCCATGATGAGCTAAATCTGGCACATGAATTTTGAGAGTGATTTTATGGAATGCAGGATTTAGCAACTTCGACCGTATGGTCGATAAATTTCTACATGTTTCCTGATAGCTGTTTTATTTTATTTTAGTAACTTGTGGAACAATATTTTTCATGATAGCTTCCTGTTTTATATCATACGCTCGTTAACGTATAAATTAATAGATCAGTATTCAAAAATAGAACGCTGGAAATGGAAATTGTAGTTGCTAGGTATAAATAAAAGAAAATAGAAGATAATTTACAGTCCGTTATATGAAAATATCTGCAACATATTGATACATGATAAAACTTTGAGGCCAAACATGTTATTTGAAATATACATTTCAATTAGGCGAGTTTACTTTTGAAAGGTAAGGTGAATTCACAAAGCGGTAAGGTGTATCGCCTGAGGGAGAGGCAGGCCGAACTAAACTAGTTTCCCCCGGCTCTCTGTTCGTTTTCAAATGTTATTCAACTGAAATGTGGTTCTCAAATAACACCTCATTTTAAAGACATAAAGTTGTGTGATAACTGAAAAAGTTGTATATTATTGTAATATTTTAGTATAAACTTGATATTGTTAGTATAATGTCACATTACGAGTAAAGATATTGTTGGTGTTAGGTCGTTTCTGGGATTGTTTGTATAAAGGAACAAAAGGAAGTAGGAAAAAAAAAGTTTTGTAGGAAGGAAAGGGAAGTTCCCGTTCCTATCTTATGGTAAAGTAGCTACTATAACAATAAAACAATTATATATATTCGAAAATCGGCCATTATCCTACGATAAATGCCAACAAAACTGACTTTATTCCTGTGTGAATTAAAATTTTGCAAATTTTTTGACATTTGTCGTTTTTCCCGACATGTTAGCCAACATATCATAACGATAGGATCCAACAAAATGAATATTGGAAATTGGATGAAATTTGTTTTCCTGTTCAGAGGATAAATGCAAAGCCATTGTTGTGAAGTGCCTCTGGGTTGCCATGTGTAGCGGATGTTAGATAGCAATGAGATATATATGATACCACGCTCACATTAGGAATTTATGATTACTTGTGTCTTGGGAGCCGTCCCCACAAAGCACAGGTGTTTTGGGAACCGGTAGATTCCAGGTAGCTATCACTAAGCTGGTAAAACTCGAGTGCTAGTTACTTTTTTCTTTTACGCCAACATGAAATTTGGCAAACTATAACTATTTCAATACATCTATCAGTATCAGTAGTCCTTAGCTTTGTAGATAATATCATAATTTCTTAACCACTATAAGACCGTTTCTCGTTAACGTCGAATTGTTGGTGCGTAGGAAATTTTAACTAAATGTGTTCAATAAGCTCTCGTATATAATAATAAATTATAGAAATGGTCAATATTTGATTGTATGGCCTATGGGTCTGCGATCTTCGTTGCATCTAGTTCATAGAAATTTAGCAGAGCATGTTCTGCTGTCTATAAATAGTCCATGTGATAATGAGGGATTAAAATGCAATGAGAAAAGTTTAACAAAGTTTAAGGTTTGCTTAATAAGAGCGAACCCGTATATCATTTATACTCCGTGTTATATCAGCCCGTGCTGTGCCCATTCTAACCCTTAACACACAGGTATAAGATGCCGGGGAAGTGGCACATTCAATTATTAAAATAGAGACGTTTTGAAGTGTGGTCTCAAAGTCGGCGGTGCGGACGCAAGAAAGTTGTGAATTTCATCACAAAGGACAAAGGATCTTCACCGGGGGCCATTTGCGCAGCTCACGAATTCGCTTGCGCCTAATTAAACACGAAACAATGGTACAGGTACGAGTGGGATACGGTTATTTGGGTTTTGTTTTTATAACAATACAAATGGTTTTAAGTTCTTTTTATTAATCTTTATTCTTTTGTTATTGTTTTAATTATCTTCTCTAGCAGAGTCAAATAGCATAAGGTGGCAATTATAGACCTCTTCGTCGTAAAGAACAGTGCCCATATACATCTTGTCGTTACTCCCATACTGCACACCCAATGGAACAGCAAGCCGTCCTGGTCGGTGACAGGTCTTTCACTAAGCTGCCTTGAAGTATTTTAAAACTCACGATACATAATATAATAGCTAGATGAATCGAATTATTCGTAGCTACTATCAATTTAGATTCGATTCGACTGCAATGAGGCAATTACGTAAACAAATTTATAACTCTATCTGGTTCAGTTTCAGGCGATACATATTACAGATATTAGGTCCTAACAAATGAAAGTGGCGTTTTTCGTACTGGCCATTCTAATCACGAATTTCTCTTCTTTGGTTAGGAATTAAAATTCAAATTTGTACAGCTATTTACTCACGTATTTGTGCAGCGATGACCGTCATTTACTTGTTTTTAGTCTCCTGTTTTTTTTCTGTTCGCGTCACTCATTAAAAAAATGGAAAACTCAAAATATTTTGGTTCCACCATCCTGGCAACTTCGACCTGCAGAACAAGCCCCGTGGAAAACCTGAGACCCGAGTTGATAATGATGATGATGAGGCTATTGCAGCAGTGGATTCATCGCAAACCACGTTCGAGTTAGCCGCTGGCTGCGATATTTAATGATAAAACTGATTCATTTCACTTGAAGCAAATTGGGAAGATTACAAACCTCGAAAGTTGGGTGCCTCACAAATTGACTGAACAAAGAGTCAAACACGCGTCAACTGCTGCGTTACATTTCTAAACCGGCGCAATAAGAACCTTTTTTTTTTTTGTTGACGCGGGGAAACACATTCACGTACCTTCAATGGCCGCGGCACATTATACAGTGCCGAATACCCACTAAAACCACCGCGAGTGCCATCAGTGCCGCTTTGGATTAGGTACCCCGGAACAACAAATCATCAGGACATCTCGACAGCAAGTCAGTCCCCGAAGGAACCGATACCACCTCCACGGAGGGGGTTGTCCCGCACCACAGGCGACACAAACTCACCGACTTTGGGTCAGTGCAATGGGGTGAGGTTCCCATCCTGGCCCCTTGCCCCGTGCGCAAACGCGCCGCCAACTTTTGCTCTTTTGTCCCCCCTTCTTATAAGAGGGGTACAAAGAGCGGCACCTCCTCCTGCTCTTTTGACCCCTCTTCTTATAGGAGGGCTACTAAGAGCCGCCACCTCCTCGGTTCAATTGGCTTCGCCCAACGTGTCTCGGATCACCCCAGGTTACTGAGCCCCACCGCCACGATGAGGCTTGAACCTTGGTGGGGCACAATAAGAACTTAATATAATCTTGAGCAAGGAAAAAAACATTCAGTCATTATTACTTTCCTCCTGTTTACAAAAGCGCATCTCGTTATATAAATAATTATGGTAACAACATATACCAAACAGCAACAAAATATTTGCTTTGTGAAGTGATATATTTGATTGACGATACGTACCTACCGGTAGAGCCATTCGAGTCGCTCATCGCAATAATGAGCGAAATCCGCAAACATTTGCGCTTCCGAAGTTTATCTAATAACTGTAATATTTGCAATCAGCACAAATACCATACAGGGCACACATTCGCCATTTTAGTGCCGAGAATGGATTGGATGGTGCAATTCGTATAATCTCTGTAGAACGCTTTTTAGATCTCAATTGAAAATTATAGGCATTTCCTAGAATACGAATGTGAGACATGGATAGTATTGCAATTTCGATTAGATATTTTTGATTAGACGTACTTAGAAACTGTTCAAATTCTTAGAGAGTTTATTGTTATTACATTACTTAAGGTAAAATAAACTTTGCAGTTGATAAGTTAATTACTTCTTTATTTAGAGCAGCGAACGTATAAAAACTCGTCAAAATGATGAAAAACAAAACTTAAGATAACGTAGCTGCGCAAACATCTATCCTATCTGTGGGAGAGAGGGAGGGGTCCGTCCCTCTTTCGACCCCAAATCTAGTCTCGTCGTCAGACGAGCACTCATAGCAATCCGATGAAGCTGTACTGGGCTTCTCTTCGGTTCCACAGCAAAAGTTCAGATCCGAAACAAGAAAGGTGCAGTTAACAAGAGGTCTGTACATGTCTTTCAATTCCTATGAACACATTGTTGACCTACGATAATAAAAGGCAATGAGTCGCTTTCTTTAACTCTCGGCCAACTCTGGTGGCCAACTCAATTCGAGCTAAGATCGACTTCTTACCAAAATCTCTGAGGGATTTGCCAATACTAATTGTAAAAATTTGAATGCGGTTGCTAATTGCTGCGATCGACTCTACTATGAGCCGCTATCAACCGGATGATAACGATCGACTAGTCGGCCATCCCTGCTATAAAATTTATGCGTAGACATAAACATGCAAGTTGAGACTAATCAACAATACCATCACCTGCACATTCGTTTTCATACTGTAAGAAACTAATTTTCTGAATGCATTCAACCTGGCTTGCTTGAGTTTGATGGATCCTCGACCCTCTTGACGGATAAAGATTCTTCACACAAAAGTTTATCGCTCCTTTAGATGTAAACAACCCATCATACGCTCATAGCATATCCATCACAGGGTTGGCAGTCGCTTTGTACTTTGTAGGTTGGTGTTCGTTTTTATATTAATAAATTTTACCCGATAGCTTCAGAAGCAGGCTTAGATCTTTTTAATGTCTATGTAAACTCATTTATGTCCATTTATTTGACACACCGCACTGTAAGATGTTGTGCCATGCTGTGATTTGTGAGTACTCGGTGGCATGGTTGAAGGTATAATAATAGTGTTCTTTTTTGTATAATATGTTTCTCAATCCTATTATATGTCTTCTCCTTCATTAATTTGTAACAAAAATAAATGGGCATCCAGGTTGTTAATGTTACAAATACTAGAGGTCACAGGTTCAAATCCATAGGAGTTAATCCATGTATAAATGATGTATACAAATCCTTTATCAATCATCCAAATATAAGTAATACTAATACTTACCGTACTTAACGGATATAGAGTAAGGTAAGTAACGTTACATTATTATTATTATTTGCCAGTAGGCTCAATGATGATATTTTTAAAGTCAAAGTATTACAAGGACGCTAATTCCTGTCGTAGTTACTGCGATTTCAGCCAACCAAGCTTACAATTTCCTCAATTTAGCGCGTTCTCCCCTACATCGCTCGCAACAAACATTTGTAACGAAAACTGTGCGGCATGCGTAGGTTTCTTAATAAAAATCCGACATCCAATTTTACGCATCAGCCTGTTAGCACACAACAGAGTAAATAAAATATTCTATCAGAGGTGTGCTTCTCGTAATTCACCGGGAGAGGTGCGTCCGCGGCGAGCCAGGTGGTCTTAATAAATACGGGAATGGGCTATCGTGGAGTAAGATAATAAATTCAAGAGGCAATCAACGCCACTGGAGCTGGTAAAAATATTAATAGCAGAGAAATAATTATATATTCATGACTTTACCAGGCGGTCGGCGGTCCACGGTCGGTTCTTAGTACACTTGGGTAAACTAAATCCGAGAGCGGGCCGAACTAAATATATGTTATATCCATAACAGGCGTTTTTACTTACTGCTAGTATATAGCTACGTTTTTACAAAGCTTTTACTAAGTTTTTTTACAAAGCCTTTATATTTATATATTTTTGGGATTTTCCGTTGCGCTCTGAAATTGTTGTCAGTTGTTAGTGCGAATCTATCGAGGTATATCACAAGTTAGGGAGGCTGCTGCTACATTAAACACACATATAGACACATAGTGTAGGTTTCAAAGTTGTGTCGATCTAAAAAAAGATCTAGGGTGGAACTATTTTTTGGGAGGGGCAAAAATAGAAGCCTTATATTTTCGTCATATCCTGTCCGTCCGTAGGTCGCAGATGATATACGGGAAGAATATGGATAATGTATGTTTGAAATTTTTAATGTAGAAATAGAAATATATTTATGTACCTTTTATTTAGTGTATTTGAGGTTTGTAAGGTAGTTTAATGGGTTATGTTTACACTTTGTGTGATGTTCGTTTCCAGAGTGGTAAAACGTGTGTTCCCTCTTCTATAATTGTACTACTGAAGGGCAAGCAAAAAAGGGTTAAAGAATTCAACAAAAAGTTCAACATAAAATTAGTTTCAATAAAAAGCATTTGATCGTTTAAGAGATATGGGTTTTTTTATTTACTGCTAGGGAACTCTGCTTAAATATGACCGACTTTTGGCCTTGTAATCAAGTTCCAGACGTAAAACAAGCCAGGAGTGGTTCTAGTCTACGCAATTTTATTTTTTACAAATTGGAGGGGAGGAGGAAAATAGGGTAACATCTGGATAAAATGGTGATGTTTATGGACGTCGGAAGTCATTAGGTGGGTCTGAAAGCCTGTGTATCCCCCTATAATATAAAATATTATATTTCTTAAACAGAAAAGCGCATTGGTGTCGAAATACTTTAACCAGAAGATTCAAAAGTCTTCACTAGTCTATTGAACTGTAGAGGCGGGAGAAATAGCGCCGCCAACTAGTGGTAGTAGGTTCGTCCGAAAAAGAAAGGAATATTTGTTAAATATTGTGTAGTTTTCTTTTTTTTCTGATGAGTGATTTTTTTATGCTACAGGAGGACAAACGTGAAATCAGAGCCTTTTGACGCCTACTGACGCCCGCTGACCCCCATCCGCATTATTGCTGTCATGTATATGTGTTGCGGTCTTTTCCCCTCTAATCGGTCACCGGCCATCCATGCTATCATTACGGCGGTGTCACATGAGCGAGAGTTATCTCCCCAGTCGTGCCGGCTGCAACGCAGCATGGCTAAACGGCTACAATTCAGCGTACTACCTAATATCTCTTACTGAATGAGAATTTTTCATATTCTATACAGCGCTACGACTATAAGGACCAAACTTATGGTGAAAACACGTTGTGTGCTAATTCTGTATGTTAGAAGCGGTTAAAGGATGAATGAATTAACCTCTCTCACTTCTTTGTTCTCACAAGTGCGACAGCATGAATGTAACTAAAAAGGTTGTTTCATTTTCTTATTACTGAGAGCAAAGCCAAAACTGTCCGAGGAAGTAAATGCATTGTTAATTTAAATTAATAAAGCGATAAAATTATACTTCCCGAGTTATAATTACTTTTTATCGGAATACTAATTAATTCAACCTACAGTAAAGATTTTTGCCAGGATTTTTTAATTTGCTCCGAGGGAATATCAGAAATGTGTTACAATGATGTTTAACGTAATAGATTGAGTAGCAACAGTTACACGACCGGGGATATGAGTCTCTCAGTCACATGATACTGTCGTAAAAGTATTGTCCTGTTTGTGGGTACTCAGTGGCCCATTCCTCCCATACCTAAAGGAGAAAAATGTAAATTCATATGTGGAAGTCATTGGGCAGAGGTAGTCAAGAAATCTATTCGTGATTTTTTTATAGCATAAGCTTATATAGCATTAGCTTTTTAAGCTTTTGATGACTACAAACACGCATGGGTACTCCCATGATTGTTACACGGATGTGTTGCCCTTCTATTATCTCCCCCATTGGGCTACTGGTTACTTACAAACCGCACGAAACGCGATAGCGACGCTATCACTTTACGCCTGTATCAAGTGAGCGAGAGGTACTTCCCCGTTCGTGCCGGCCCAATTCCGTCGTGCATTATGCATGGCACTACCTCCTCCTATGCACATCCCTAAATACATATGCCTTAACAAGGACACAGCTATGTTGTCACGATCCGAGCGGTTTTCGAGTTTTCGATGACCCATTGGATAACAATTATACAAATGTATCTAAACCTCTAAAACTCCGTCGACTTATACGTAAAACATGAAAAAATATATGCATAGGTACCGTCAAGAAAAACCTTTTTAACCGACTTCAAAATAAGAGAGGGTTTACAATTCCACCTTTATGTTTCTGGGGTTCCGTAAGCAAATATTAAAAAAAGGATTCCTTATAATTTTGTAACGTCCGTTTGTCCGTCCGCATGTCAAAGATGTTCTATTCTGATATTCTATATGATTATGGGGTAGGTTAGTATAGGTAGGAAGGTAGGTCAGAGGGTCGTCGCAGTGAGGTCGACTCGGCGGTACCGTACGGTATCGTGGGCTGCAACGACAGCCCTAGCCGTTGATCCCCCGTGGGAACTCGTGGCGGAGGTTCTTGCCGAGAGCTGCTCCTATGCCTCGGATAGGAGAGCTCTCGGCCTGAGCCTCACGCATGACGAGATCCTACGGATCCGCTAGTTAGGGCATGTGGCGTTAATGCAGAGGTGGGGGGAGGACCTGGCGCGGCAGCCGTACGGTAGAGAGATAACGGCTGCCTTGCGCCCGGTCCTGGAGCGGTGGATGCGCCGTAGGTGCAAACACCTCACCTTCCGTCTGACGCAGGTGCTCACCGGGCATGGTTGGTTCGGTGAGTATCTGTTTAGGACGGCCCGCAGGCAGCGGACGATTCGTTGTCACGATTGTGACGTGGCAGTGGACTCGGCCCAGCACACCCTCGAGGTGTCCCCGAGATGGGCGGCGCTGCGTCGCGATCTGACATCAGTTGTCGGGGGCGACTTGTCAAAGTCGAGCACCATCGTCACGATGCTCGGCAGCGACGAGTCCTATCAGGCGATGGCTTCCTTTTGCGAGACCGTCATGTCCCAGAAGGAAGCCGACGAACGGGGGAGAGAGGAAGCTCTCGACGCGGCCTCCCCCTACCGACGACGAATGGGCGCTAAAAAGAAAAGAGGCGCTATCTGCAGCGCCTTCAGTAGTGCCCCTGTGTTCCGTGTCGGGCCGGGTTGGGAACCCGGTCCACTTAACAAAGACACGGCGTCGTGGGGACTGTCATAGCGTAGCCGGACAGTCCCTAAGGAGGTGAAGTTTGGCCTTTTTAGCCGAGGCCAGACAGTCGCTGGATGGGTCCTGCAGCCGGCAGATCCCTCCACTAATAGCGGCTGAAGGCTCCCGTGGGGGTTTAGTTGGTATTGCTACCCAATGGCCGAGTCCAACATAGATCTGGGGGTCTACCCGGGCTTATGCGGAAGGTAGGTATATCTGCGAGTCCCACACACCTCTGGACACCACTCAGGGCCGGTAAAGGCGCGTAAATGCGTTTCCCCGCGTCAAAAAAAAGGGGTCCGACCACTTACTATTATAACTATGTATACTAATATGATTAAAATAAAGACAAACCGCGACCGCTTAAGCGTTGTAAACGACATACCCAGCTATTCAGTTACTTTAAATATTAACAAGGAATATTCTATATAGAAAAAATTCCTCAGTCTAGGAATAAGAACTATGTTTTAAAAAATCGTGCTGAAAACTGAGTCTTTTTAAATTATGCATCTAAATCACATATCAATTATACCTTTAAAACTGTTGTTTCTATTGTGTGGCCTTCGATCTTTCAGCACTAAAAGTTTTAAGATCACCCGATATGCAATATTTTTTATAACTTGGTTAACTAGGCATCATAATTCAAAACACACATGGAAAAGAACAATAATAATCTAGTATAAACAATTTCAGAAGTGTGCATACGTTTTTAGTCGAAAGCTCTATCGAGTCATCAATCAATCGTTAATCCAACGACGCAGTATCCATAAAATAAATGGGCAGAGTACGGGGCGGTGCGCTCCGTACGTAATAGGTATAGCGAGCCAGCGACAATGCCGCAATCGGACTCGCAATCTGCATAATGGATTGCTCGACCGAACGCGCCGCCGGGTCGCTCATTCAATTGTCGCGGCCGCCGATGTGTGCCGATGTGTCGCCCCGTTATTATGGAATACGGAATTAATGATCTCTACCAAATTACCCGTATGGTTTTTAATGCGAAACCTTCGTCGGGCACGGTTTTGATGAGAAAACACATTTCCTTTTAGAGGCGCTCGATCGGGTCTACTCGGTTTCGATCGGCATCGATAGCGTGTCTCATAGCATCTTGTCATCGTCACATTTAATATCGGCAATGTGTGTGTGTGTGTCAGTAATATATCGACAAACTAGGGATAACCTCTAGGAAGCAGTAATCTACCTGTATCAGTTATTGACGTGACTTTTATGGCAGGATGTCACCATAGAGTTAATACAGATAGAAATGAGAAGTCGTAGAAGAAGGAATATGAGAATGCTTTCGTCTATATCTTTGTCTACCATATCTGGCAGATGGAATGAATCAATAGAAATAAAGAAAAAAATTGAGTCAATTCTTTGTTTTGACGCGTTTTAGGTTGACATTATAATGTAAAGTATACTCCAGCGCCGGCCCAAAATTATAATGTCGTGTTACCCACGAACACAGCGCCAGTCCCTGTTTCTGATTGATCAGGGCACCTCACCAAAGATATCCAATCCAAACAATAAATACATCATTGTCGTACATCTTACTGTATAAATTAGCATATAAATCTTCTATCCAACTATCTGTTTTACTTATTAGAGGTCACATACTACTTAAACATAACTTGGATTTTAACAATATATACTTTACCATTGGTCTCATGAGATTATTCTTGTAATTATGAATATTATCACTCAGGTAATATTATATGTACTTCATTTCTAAACAACGCTACGATACAAAATATTCAAATCACATTACACAGAGCGTCAAATTTGTAACGACAATATTCGACTGGATTTATGGGACAATAGTGCACCAGTTAGCCGACGGGTTAATATTATTTCATCCGACAAACGATTGGATACAATTTGTGCAATTTAGTTTGGTATTTACGTGACTACGATGTTACAACAGAGTCTGTGGTAGCGTGGATTAAAAATTAATAAATGTCACTAGTTACAGAAATATGCAAAGAACTCCGTCTTGTTCAGTATTATATTTCTAACAACATTAGAACTACTTATATTGATTTTATCGCTGCTAGCAGGCAGATGACTACCAACTCCTATAGATATCCGGAGTACCTGAGGCTATGCAGGCGCGTTGCCGGCCTTTAAGATAGGACTTTTCCTTAAAGAACCCCAGTATAGTATCGGTTCGAAATTCCGCTTTAGGAGAAGGCGGAGGCTGGTTCCAGTATAACGTTGTGAGCGATAAAAAATGCGCTTGAGACGCACAGTTGTGGGACATCACATTAGAGACATGAAGGTGGTGTCGGTGAAACTTATATCGTCACGGCAGAATTGTAAGAATCCCGTTGTTGATATTAACACGAAGAAGTCTAATTAATCTACGGGGGCGGTAACCACTATCCCTCCTCTTTTTATTTCTTCACTATTCCTTACTTTTTGGTGACGTGATGCAAGTCTTATGCTAGAATCAACTCGTATATGTCCCATCTGGATGGTACGTGAAACATTACGTAACTGCCTCGTGTTCTAGTCGTAAGTATGATCAGCCACAGACGTGAGTTCCCGGGATCGAATTCCGGGTCAGACCATACAAAAAGTGCTATTTTCAAATTCTAATAACTGTTCTGAGTTAGGAAGTTGGCGGTGCTACAACCCCGTGCCTCGGAGAGCACGGTCCTGCACCTGATTTCTCTCCAGTCGTGTCGGATTGCCGTCCCATCGGAATAAGAGAATAGAGGAATAGAGAGTGCACTTGTGTCCGCCCACACATTTGTGCATTGTAGTACACCGCTACATCGTGATATGCCCCGCGCAAATAGCTCTTCTCAACAGAGATGGCCGCTGTAGCCGAAATTTGGCTAGGACGAAATTATATGTCATATACACGAAGGTGAAAGTAAATATCGTGTTACTCCGACATCAGTAATTAGTCACAATCCGAATTCTGTGCTTATATAACATATACTTTAATGTCAGTACGATATTTTCTTGCTGAAAATGGATATTTTTTATTATATAATGGCGTAACATTGCAGTGGCCCATATTTACTACTCGCTTGATGACGTTGACGATAATTCATAAACATCAGGTTCTCATATATTATGTTGAAGTTGATAATTTGATTGCGGCGTAAATGAAATGTGGCCTCCTGCACACTGCGGGGGGTTAAACTCATGATCTATGACCTAATATTCTTAACATTAATCTGTATACAACTTAGGGAATATAGTCTCAATATTGCCAATGTTGATAAAATGTTAACTTGGTTCATAATGCAGCACTGGTAAATATTAGCATATATATGGGTTTTCTGTTACTTCTAAATTCTGTTGTATATTTTAGATGCAAGTGGCTCGTCACTGTGACCTATGGCGCTCTACGAGGCATGCCTATGACCAGCAGTGGAGTCATCCGGTTTATGATTTTAGTATTTCTATTAAAATCCTAATTTTAATATCTAAATAACTATTTAAAGTATAAGGAGTTATTATATAATTCCTTATACTTTAAATAGTTATTAAGATACTGCAGGCTATCCCGCAGCTGATTATAACTTCTTCAGATTGGCCTCATTATTAAATGACTATTAATAACAATATAAATGTCGGTGGTGGCGAGATGAGCTGAATTCCTTCCAAAGGAATTCTAACTGTGGTACACATCAGAGTAAGAAAAGGTAACTTTCATGTTATTCTCTCGCTTACGGATATCAAGCTATTTCGGGATGGTGTAAATCTTAAACCTTAAACAGGGAAAAGGAGAGCAAAGCTTGCTTAGTATCTAAAGCCGTCAGTCATCAGGTCAGATGCCAGTTGGTTATTACAATAATGTAAGAAGTAACTTGAATAGTTGCAATGATGCACGCCAACTTTTTTGTCAGCACCAAAACTATAAAAATAATTGACTTTAGAAAAGAGAATTTCTTCTTATTTTTTCTGGTCTCAAAAATGGCTAGGGCTTAGCCACCACGAAAATGAAAACTGAAGCGCTTGAAAGCGCTTTTAAAGACCGCATGTAGGTAGTTATATACACAATATAATATGTCTTCACCTTCGATAACGTCAAGTTGGCGCTCTGGTACAGTGCGCCGACGAACGTGCGCAGGGAGAAACGTGGAACGGGTCGGGCTTTGCATTCCAGCTAGGTCAACATATAATTATGATTTATGACAGGGGGGAACCCGTCTTGGCGTACACATATTGAAATAGACTGCTCAAAAGTGGACAAACATAGGCTGATATTTCAGATGATGACAATATATGACGACAGTAGACTCATGGGAGTGATAAAATAATTTCCATGACATTATCAACTCATCCATTAGTCTCGGTATTGAATAGGCATCGCTTGATATTCATGCACAAAAAGTGCTGTGAAACTGAACAATTGGACCACTTAGGCGCAATATAAAAATCAAGTGACATGTATTCGGGCTCTAAAATTTCCATTTGGCCTGGCTCGTTTAAGAACTGTGAATGGGCCCATTGTTCGGCGGCCATTGTTGTCAGCGCTGACCGGCTCATACGCTTCCATGGACTTTCTGACATTGTAACTACATTTCAGATATTAGTTACTGATTGGAATATGGACATTGGAATATGTCTGTATTACAATGTGCATAATTGAATCTGAAAATAAGGAAAGGGCGAATGAATATTGTTGTAACATGTTATTGTTTTACAATGTACCTATTATATATCCTACAATATGTTTGTAAGTATTAATATTGAGGATATGTAGAGTAATAAAATAAATAAAATAGTGTGCAAAAAAATAACAGCTGATGAAGGAACAGAAAACTGCGAATAACTCCGATTAACTGAGAAGAAAAAATAACAAGAACAACAGTCTATTAGGCACTTTAAATTACAATATGCTTCAATGCAACATTATTGTACAGTCAGCTACAACAGTTTGTTAAGTACCTGCTTTAAATTACAATTCGTTTGATAAAAACATAACATCATAGTAAGTACAGACAGCTATAGCAGTCTGTCACATGATGTTTTATTGAAGCGTATTGTAATTTTAAGTATCTACTTTAAATTATATACAGTTCAATAAAACATCATAGTATAGTCGGCTACGGCAATCTGTTACGCAATTTAAATAACAATGTGCTTCATTAAAGCAGTATAGTACAGTTGGCTGCGGTAGTCTGTTAGCCACTTTAAATTACAATACTTTTAATTCAAAGATTATAGTACAGTCAGGTATGGCAATCTGTATGGTACTGTAAATTACAATACACTTCATTAAAACAATATAGTACAGTCGAGTATGGCAATCTGTAAGGTAATTTAAAGTAGAATACGCTTCATTAAAACATTACAATACAGCCGGCTACGGAAATCGGTTAGGTACTCTAAATAACAATGCGGTGAAGCTGTATCGCCCTGTGCCAAAGATCTGGACGTTTCTGCAGCTCTAACGAGCGGAACATATCATTTGCATGTGAAACCCGAAATACCTCTGTTACCGGTTAACGATGTGATTTTACTGTTTGCGGATTTACAGATCTCTAAACCTCACGTTCCGAATACTCATGTAAGA
>JAFELO010000309.1:329448-345897 GCA_017140195.1 Eumaeus atala
GGAGGACGACAGCGCAACTGCATACCAATTATGTAGATGTTTATGGGCGTAGGACTCACGGCTGCTCGTTTATCCCCCTATAATATATTTTTTCAACGGTCTTGGCCTACCGCTCATTATCACCACTGCTACTCCTGTGTCCCCAGAATCGACAGCGACCCATTGACATGATCGCAGGGAGCCCGAAGGGAAAGCTAAGACTGTCTCTGCCCTACAATACATGTATAAAAAATACAAATATCTGTAATGTATTTACGGAATCGAAAACATACAATTTTTTATAGAATATCCTTCTATTCGGAAACGGGAAATCGGAGCCTTTTTACGACTACCGACGCCCATGAGCATCTACATAACTACTATGCCGATACGTTGCCCTTTTCCCCCCTCCCAATGGGCCACCGCCCACTCACAAACCTCACGAAACACTACACTGAAGATGTCACTTTACGGCGGTATTATGTGAGCGAGAGGTACCTTCCCGGCCGTGCCGGCCCAATACCGTTGCATTGGAGAATGTAATGTCGCATGGCACTAACTCTTCCTAAAATGTAGGTAATCGAACACTGAAAATCCGCAATACCTGTTGACTGAGGGCAGCATGGGCGCTTGTAGTTGTGACAAGCCGGTGAGCCGCATGGGCAAGCCCAGCAGGTCGAACAGCTCGTGTAACATGGGCTGTTTCACCGTCACATCAGCGTCGCAGTCAGCTGCGAGCGCGGGAGAGAGGTTCACCTAAAATGTTTTAGGCACATTTAAAAAAATTGTTCAATCCATCCTTGTCGCTTGCTTGATTATAAAACCGGTCTAGTACAATTGGGACTCGCGTACGAAGGTTTCCACGAACGAACACAAAAAAACACGATCATTTATTCGGTATTATCGAATAGAACTCGTATTAAAATAGCTTGAAGGAGCCTGCTTGCCGAGAGACAAGACTTAGAAGATGAAAACTTCAATAAGGCTTAGAGGTAATAGCCGGCCCTTTCGTCTACGACGAAACAGGCATTCATGTCCAATGTTTTAAAGATTTGTGTAATATAGTGCCATGCTGCATTGCAGCTAAATTACCCCGGCACGGGAGGTTTCGCTTACGTAATACCGCCGTGAAGTGGCGATTAGCCTGTGGGTCTCCATTGGATGGGAGGAGCGAAGGACGATAAAACATTTACTTTACAATTGAGCGGATGTCTATGGACGTCGGTAGTCATCAAAAGTCTTCGACTGCTCGCCTCTCACTCTCTTGTCTCCTTATACAAAAAAGAAACATGATAATCGATTGCATAGTCGACAACAAGCCTGCAGGCATACGTAGCATCGAATTTATAAGCTGAATATGCATTTTGCTATTGTGGGTAGGTTACGTACCATTGCCTTCTTGATAAGAGGGCAACGCATCTGCGTAACAATCATGCGAATGTCCATGGGCATCGGTAGTCCTCAAACATTTTCTTTTATGTTTGCCCCCTTTTGCTATTAAAAAAAGCCCAGTGACCAGACAGACGGACAGGCGGACGCAGGAGTCTTAGTAATGGGATCCCATTTCTACCCTTTGGGCTCGGAATCCCAAAATACACTCAGGCATTTTTCCTATAAAAATACCTCAAGCAGCCAAGGTTTAAGGCAATCGTCAAGCAGTATATCAAAGCCATAGAACTCGAAGCAGTTCCTGGCAGGAGGTGTCCCGGCAGCCTGCGCAAACAGCGTCAGGGTGACCAGCGCTCTGATGCGCTGCCACACGAGCCACTCCTTGGGACCCCATCTGCCGATTAGGGCACGTCGCACCTGCCTTAGCGTCCACTTGCAACCTGTCGAAAATATTTCAATTAATTGTAATTTGAATTTTTTTTCGTAGTAACTATTAGGGAGCAAACTAGAACTTGGAGACTTTCGATGACTACCGACAACTTCAAAATAATTGGCAGATAGATGTTTTACCATCCCTTTCTCCTCCACCACCAATGGCTCAACGGAAACTCACAAACCGCACGGAACGTAACAGTATCATGTGACCAAGAGGTATCTCCCCGGTCGCCTCTGCTCTATTCGGTTTAAATTCAGCACAGATCTTTTATAAATGCTTAGTATGAAATTTAAGAAAGAGGGCAACAAAATGGAATTCATAGAATAACAAAAAGATGTAGCGACTTGGAATGAACTTGGGTCGCCCGTGTCTGGTGAACACACATTAGACAGTACGCGCCATCTTTTAGATTAAACAAGTACCAAGACTACGAGCAAGTATTAGGAGGCTATGCTAGTTATTACCATCTGTTATAGATGACGCTTTTGGAAGTCATTTACATAATCTTAATAATATTATTTTATATTAAATTGTTAAAATTTTTAAGAGTAATTTGAGTACATAAATTGTAATTTGTCATTTATTCCATGACTATTCCATAAGGATAATATTTGTCGAACGCAAGTAAAATTATTTAGATTGAAGAAATTAACTCATACATAACATGTTATGTATGAGTTAATTTCTTTAATGATAGGTGCCGCTTTTTAATTACAAAAATTTAAATTTTTAACTTTTTTAGTAAATTGTGGAGAGCATAATGTTAAGATTATGCTATTTTAATATTATTGTTATAACATATGTTATATTTTATTATTGTATATAATAAATGTATATGTAGATAAAAAAATCACATTTGAATTATGCAGAAAGTAATAGTTAATTTTTTTAATTGCTTTTATTGTATTAATTTAGGCCAGACTTTAAAATTTAAGTATTGGTTTCTACTTGAGAATGAAGAGGAAATTATTCTTATAAAATTTTTAGCTATGTTTTTTTAAAAATCTAACTTAAAATGGTAAACTGCATCGATTTAAAAAATAAATTATTTTCCAATACAAAGCAAGTATACAAATTACTATGATTGGGCTATGTAACTGTACATTCTATTAGCAATATTTTTATTTCTTTAGTGTTTAATTTATGACTTCAATTAAAAATCACATATTATATCGCAACATAGATGTCGCTATTTGGCATTAAATTTCAACATAATTTATAAATTATGTTAATTTCATACAATATATTATCGTTTGTAGTGAAATCATGAACTATTATTTTATGAGGTAAAATAACTAACGACTAAAAACTAACTATGTAGTCCATAACATAATTATAATTATCTTACCGCTGCCGATTCTGTCTTTACACTCAGCGTAACGTGGTCCAGTTTTATTCAATGACGAATTTGTCAAGTGTCTGTACGGGTTATGAATATCTGACAGTGTGTACGTATCTGTCCCTGTAAAAATATTTTGAATAAAAAAATATATAATATAGAGGAGTTTGAAACAATGGGATAGTTTCACCGGTTCCCTAAAAACTGGCTAGGTAATACCTTGCTCTAAGTGTCACAAAAATTGGTTGCACTAACTTTTTTTTTTTTGGAGTCCTCATAGATTTTTAATTGTTATCGAAATGTGATATGCGAGCTGACAAAGTCACATAATAATCAATATCTGCGTTTAGAAATGGATTACTTTATTGTCGTAATTCAAAACTAATTTTTTGCCTTTATTTATTCAAATAGTTTTAGTTCTCAATTAACTCTACATACTTTGTTGCATATTTTCAAGCATAAATTTATAATTTCTAAAACTAAAATAATAAGATAGGCATATTTACAACCCATTTTCATTTCTAATGTCCGCAATGTTATAGAACGGAAGAGTGTTCTTTTTTAAAGAATAATCAAATGACTAAACATTAAGACGGATAGTCTGCTCGAATAGTCAACTCAGAAATGTACTGCTAATTTGACAGTTTTTCTATTAGGAACCGGTGGAATCGAAAATCGTCATTTACTATATATGTATTTTATATTCGCGATAGACTAGTCTTGATTATAATTGTGACCGGTGAAACAGGCATTTAGATTTTGATGTCAAGTTTCAATTGTTTGAGGATGAAAACGAACAGTTGCTGATTGCCATTCTCAAGCAGTCCACCCGTTTGGCCTTCCCTTCCACCAACGTATAGCTCGTTGGGGGGTGGGGTGAATGTCAGACGCAATAGCTTTCGCTTCACGATGGTATTAAGTAAGCAAAAGATGGGCAGAAAAAGACATGGTCGTGTTAGCTCAATTAAGTTTAATTCAGCTGAAACGACATTTATTACAAATATATTGGTAAGTATTAAATTTGAGATAAACTTAAAAGGAGATAACCTCTGAAATGGTGCATTAGTTTAAGCAAAAAAAGGACTTGTTGCAGCTTGAAATGTGAGCAACACTTCGGGAGAAACAGTTCTCCGTTATGTAGTTTTACATAGGTGAAATGACGAGGCTATTCTTCTTTTATACGATTCAATCCATCCATCCATCCAAATCACCACATCTTGACATAACGGCACAAACGCTCGAATCTATTCGTCATAAAGGACGATGTTCGTGCAGTCATAGGAGATAATTCCAGTTCCTTACGCAATTTGCCAACGAGCTCAAGTGGAATCACCGTACAGGTTAGGCTGTAACCACTACGTCCGCGCGCGAGTCGTAACACCCGCCAGTTGTGATTTGGGGGGAGGGGTTTGTTTCTCTAGACATGATAGCATAACCAGCTCTTCCAGCCCACGTGATAAGGCCAACTTTAACTGCCACGTGTTAGCTGTCCCCCTCGTTAGAGAAGGGGGCTAGATGGGACCGGGTGGTCCCATCGACCAAGATAACAATAGTTACTTTAGCTAATCTTAAATAACTACAGGGATGGATTCTTCCCATTTGCGGGAAAGGAGACCTGTCTCCCTATCGACCATAATCTGACCCAGGCCGTCACCCGACGTGTCTCATAGTACCCGATGAAGATGCACCGGGCATTTCATTCAGCGTGGAGCTGTTAAAAAAATTGTTTTTACTAGTTTAAAGCAGCGTAATTTGTCTCTGTTCATACCGGATTGCCATAACATCGGAATAGGAGAACGTGTCTGCGCAAATACTTGTACACTCTCAATATAGATGGCTGCTATAGCCTAAATTTGGTTAAGACGATATTATTGCTACTTACCAAATCTGGCTAGACCTTCTGCGTACATGTAGGCCGTCAGAGGGCGATATCCCGGGACGCAAACATAAATTCTAAGGTCGAACTTGTATCCAGCAACAAGTAAGGGTCTTTCTATGTACCTCTGCACCACTGCAGGACTGCCGCAGCGCATCTCACATACACTCTGAAAAATTAGAAATGACGTACAATTTATAGCTCTGGTGATATCAACTGGTAAACCTGGATTCGCTTCATTGGACATCTTCGGTGAGGCGTTTAGTGCGCCATAAAAAAAATATGGACCATTGGGGGAGGAGGAATGGAGTGCAACGCATCGGCACAGTAATTATGCGGATGTTCATGGACGTCGGCAGTCGTTAAAAGGCTCCGCTTGCTAGTTTGCTCCGCTATTCTATATAAACATATAGATAGTGATGATACTACCTAAAAGTGCTTACCCTACACTAGCTGGCGTACTCGCGGTGTAATGTCGTCAAGTGATGGCTTAGGCTGTCGCGTTTCGTGCGGTTGTGAGAGTTGGGTAGCTCAATGGGAGAGATCGGATAGAAGTTGAACGAACATCTGCATATCTCCTGGTTGTGAGCGCGTCAGTAGCCCCCTATAGCATCCAAGTCGATTTATCCGTATGAGAAAATTACAGATAACGTTTGGCATACATAACTTGACTCTCACATATCATTTCTTTGTCTTTAAAGTAAAGGGTAGTGCCATGTGGCCATGCAGCAAAGTGGACTGGGGTGACATCTCTCGCTCACATGATACCGCCGTAAAATGACATCTTCGTTGCCGTGTTTCGTGAGGTTTGTGATTAGCTGAGGGCCCATTGGTGGGAAGCAAGGGCAACGTATCGGCGCAGTAGTTATGCGGATGTTCCAGAGTGTCGGTAGTTGTAAAAAAAGGCTTTGATTGTTCGTTTGGCCCCCTCATGGATATATAAAAATTTCACAGGTATCTAATGGTGTAAGTCTAAAACTGATCTACTCGTATATCTTTGTGTTGCAAGTTTGGGTCTAGTTAATACTAAGTACGCTATACCACGCGATTCATACGTTAGCTTTGAGCTAGGTTGAGTATAATGTACAGCTGCGTATGGGAATTAATTTATCAAATGCTAACAGTAGTCTACAGCGAGTTACGACCCGTAGCTTCTGGTAATTTATTTGTGGAGCTATATTTTGATAACGAATTCTAATAGCCATCCTTGCTACTTCTTCTATATCTTAGTTTATTGTGTAACAGTCGAGTAGAGGGAGAGTCGAACGCTTCTTTATGTTGTCATATTCATGATCAGCCCTCATCGGTCCACTGCTGGACATAGGTCACTTTCAGTGAACGCCAAGACGATCGATCTCCTGCTACTCGCATCCATCCCGGGCCAGCTACTGCACGGAGATCGTTTTCTCAACTGGTGAACGGTCGACAACACTTCGTTTTCCTAAACGTGGCCTCCACTCCAGAACCTTACTGGCCCATCTGCCATTAGTTCTACTAAGCGTGTGACCAGCCCATTGCCACTTCAGCGAGCTAATTCGACTTCTTTACGAATTCTATTGGACAGAGAAACACCCAACATAGCATGTTCAATAATAGCTCGTTGTTCTACCGCAAACTTGTGGAATAGTCCTGAAGGCCATGTTTCGGTCCCGTAGGTCATCATGGAGAGAACGCATTGATCGAAGACCTTTGTCTTTAAGCTATGCGATATAGGCGACGTGAGAATGAGACGAAGCTTCCGGAATGCTGTTCAAACCAACTGAATCTTTTACCGGGTTCCTTCTCCTAGTTATATCTACCTAATTGCAATCTTGCCCGAGGTAGACGTATTCAGAAAGGTATAAGTCAAGAACTCTTCATGAGCTTTCAATTGTTATTCGGAACTTTCTCAATTCTTACGGTAATTTTGCTGATGTGTTACGAGTTGTATGGAAGTTTGTTTTGAAGTTTTATGAAAAAAGGTTATAAATATAGAACACATGTAAGCACATCTATTAAAGCTTTAGGTATGGATATGTATGGAATAGGCTGGTCACAAATAAAGGACTATCTAAGTCAATTGTATAGAAAGATTGTAGAAACGAGGCTAGTTTTGTGAATGCAAATTGTTATGCACCACCAACTGAAACAGACTAGTCAACTTAAACTAGTACTATTGTCTGAAACTTCTTACAGTAAGAGGTAGCGGTAAATTAAGCTTGCACGACTGGGGAGTTACCTCTCGCTTAGATGACACCACCGTAAAGTGACAGCCATGTTTCGTGCGGTCTGTGAGTAGCCGGTGGCCCATTGGAGGTGATAAGTAAGGGATGTATGAGAAGAGCACCGTCGGCCTAAGGAAAACGTGTTCGTCGAACATGACCTTTGTCTTGTCCAAGAATCATTTAGGCTGGGCAACAATTCCTCCAAGCTCTCCAGCGATTCGGCCAACACAACGATATCGTCAACGAAACAAAAATGTGAGAGGTACTCGCTGTTAAAATTTATGCCCCATGCCCTCTGCCCTGCTTGAAGTCGTAAAGATGTCCTCCAAAGCATTAGTGGACAGTTTCAGGGAAATAACATACCCCTGTCACACTCCTCGATACGATTCTATTGGTTACGTTTGATTCCCACGGAATCAGAACGGACTCTTTGTCAGTACTTCGGCGTATAGCCAATCGACCTGACAGCGCTGTAAAGCTTCCAGAAGAGCCCAGGATTTGACAGAGTCAAAAGCTTTCTCATTGTCCACAAAGGCAAGGCACAGCGGCTGATTGTACTCATGTGTCTTATGTACAACTTGGCTCATGGTGAAATGTGGTCCGTGATGCTAAATCGTCTGCATAAACCCGCCTGCTCCGGTGGCTGGAATTCGGCAAGTCTTTTGAGAGTAACTTGTAAATATGGTCAATAAGTGAAATTGGTCTGTAATTTTGAAGAAGTGATTTGTCACCCTTCTTAAAAAACAAAACAATGTCACTTTCATGCCTTGGGAGACACGCCCCGCCGAAGGACAAAAATAAAAATCTCTTTCAGCTCTCGTAACTCAGATTTTCTTTCTGCTCTAAGAAGCTCGACCGGAATTCCGTCGTTCCCCAGAGCTTTTCTCCCGTTAAGCTGCGCAAGAGCGAAACTAATCTCATTCAAGCTGACGTTCGGAAGATCGTCCGTCCAATGTCGTGTCAGGCTTGCACGCGGAACGTTTTTCAAGGCATCGGAATGAGGATCGCGCAACGTACATAATTTGCTATAGAAATCTCAGATCCCAGATAACATCTAAGGCTTGGAAGAAACGGTAACCCCAGAATCAGTCCTTTGTCAGATGACTTCTTCCAAGCTTCTCCACAAAAAACCTTCCACCCTCTATTCTACTCAATAGCTTTGATAACCCGTTGCGGATTTGAGCAGCGAAGGTCTCGGCGTATTAATTTGCGGATTTGAGATCGGCAGACGCAACATCTTCATCTGTCCAAGCGTCACATCTGAGAACTTAGCTATCCTGCCCGTATACTTACTCCTACAATATCATTCACCCATGTCCCGCATGCAACCAACCACGCCACTTATGGCCTCGTCAATCACCTGTTGATCACAGAGACATCCCTAAACATATCCTTCCCGTTCGTCATAACAAAGTCAATCTCGTTTCTTGTCACAGTATCGGAGCTCTGCTATCTCCACGTCCTATGGGGCCTCTTCTTAAAATAAGAGTTCATTAACAAGAGGTCCTCTTTCGCAATGAAGTTTACCAGCATTTGCCCCCTGCGATTTCGACTTCCGAATGCATGTGGTCCCAGACTCGATTCAACACCATTTCGTACTCCCTTTTTGGTATTAAAATCTCCCATAACAACATTAAAGTGGGCCTTATAAGTTAGCACAAGTAAGGCCTTTGAGACATCCTCTTAAGTGGCCTCCAAGTCGTCATCTGAATGTGTCGAGGTTGGTGCGTACACTTACTTGTATTACTTTGAGGCTGTACCTCTTAGTAAGTTAGGTATGAGATACGCTACGCAAACCTTCTAGACACACAAGAGACTTCGGCGATGTTGCCTAGGAGGGACTCATACATGAGGAATCCCACGCCGCCTTGTGAAGCCTTCCCTGAAGTGATTGTTGGTGTCTTCACCTTGTCTTCGGACATAACATAACCCCAGAACGTGCTATCGGATTTTTCCCAGTTCCACCTCCAGCTCGACAACTTGGTTATCTCAGACTAGATTGTCTAGTCGAAGCGTTCGTCCGTTATACGTAGCCAGGCCAAATCGGTGGTAGCGATCCGTAGCCCGGAGATTCTTAGTACCCCTTGTTCCACCGTTACAGTGGCCCCTACCGTGACCAGGACAAGTGGAACTACCGGGAACTAGGGCCTGAATTTTGCTGTTGTCGTTCATTAAAGGTAAGTGTTTGTAATTGCCACGCTGAGCAGGCGGATTGCCAATCGCAGATTAGGTTTCGGACCGGCGCCACTGCTGCCTGTCGCCGATCTGATTGATGGTACCGCCATCACTCTACGCGACCGCTCTGTCCGGTGCTCCCGTCTATTTCACTGTCACTATAAAGCAGACGGGACACGAAACAACCACGTCACCTAAACCTCCTAGGTCCTAAGAGGCAATCGCCCTTTGACTTCTTTTAGGTCATCCAGGGCTTGGATTGAGGGTGGGGGTATTCTCAGGCCGCCGCCACATGGCTACTTTTTTATGTATAAATATAATATTTTGCTATTTTATTGACGGGACGAGAACGCATTGTTTACTTTCTGGGAATATTATCTATTCTTTTTTATAATATGGAGAGGCCAACGGGCAATAGATCAATCAAATTTTAGATACGACTAATGTCCCGTCCCACATATCCCAGTTATTATCATTTTTCTTGTCTCATCATAATAACTTTAATGAACTGTTGGTAGCTTACAGTATTAAAATTTTAAAAGTTTCTTATATATGTTAAAGTAAGTTCAACCGGTGGATATTATCGTCATCCGCATAACTGTTACGCAGATGCGTTGCCTTCCTTTCAGCCTCAGAGTTTTTGTAGTTCGGTGTAGTGACATGCTGTATTGCGAAATTAATCCGGCACGATCGGAGAGGTACCTTACGCCCGCATAACGTCACTTTACCAAGCAAAGTGCTATAGCGTCTGGTGAAGCTACTTATTCAACGGGGGCCCATTAGAGATGACGTGAGAAGGTAACACGTCTGCGTAACGATTATGCGGGTCTCTATGAGCATCGGCAGTGGTCAAAAGGCCCCGACTGTATTCGTCGTCATATTCTATAAAAAAAAATGAACTGCCAGTACGTATTGTAACTACCCGAAAAAGAAATATCCCCCGGCCCTGACTCTGCGCCACGGGCTTGTGAATCCACACCACGCTGGAGCCGGTCCTGCCTGCCGCGTCGTGCTGCAGCCGCGAACACTCCGACACAAGCTTAGCATACTCCAAGGGCAGGTGGAAGCACGGCGGACTGCAAATATATTAACACTAGTTTAAACATTACACTAAAACTACGGACACTAACCCGGCGTTGCAGAAGCTTGATAGCAACTATGGTCACGGGTGGACTGAGTGACCATGGTTGCTATGACATTCTCGTAAACTTAAGACATCAACTAATTGAAACAATTCAATTTATTTATTTTTCACTCTATCATTTTAGGGTTAGAAGAAAATTAATATACAATTCGGCTGCTTCTTGGCCTCCTATTAAAAAATACGAAACCTGACCGATCTGCTTTATCATCATCATCATCATCAGCCTTTATCGGCCCACAACTGGACCTCGCCTCTTTCAATGAGCGCCAAGACGACCGATCTCCTGCTCGCATGTATCCCGGACCAGCTACTGCACGGAGATCGTCTCCCACCCGGTGACCGATCGACAAACACTTCGTTTTCCAAAACGGTGCCTCCACTCCAGAACCTTAGTGGCCCATCTGTCATCTGACCTTCTGAGTGACCAGCCTATTGCCGCTTCAGTGAGCTTATTCTTCGTGTGACATCAGAAACTTTAGTTTTCTGCCTAATGACTTCATTTCGAATTCTACCGGACAAAGATAGCACGTTACACCCAACAAAGCATGTTCAATAGCCCGCGGAACTACTGCAAACTTGCGGACCGGTTTCAACCGCATTGGTTGAAGACTTTTGTATTCAAGCACTGCAGTATAGGTGACGTGAGAATGTGACGAAGCTTCCTGAATGCTGACCAACCCAACTGAACCTTCTATCGGCTTCCTTCTCCAAGTTATATCTACCTAATTGCAATAATTGCCCAAGGTATACGTATACACAACGTATTCGTCTACGGCTTCCAGAATAGCACCATCGACGTCGACCGGCCTAGGGAGAACGTGTTCGTTGAACATGACCTTTGTTTTGTTCAACTACATCCTTAGGCCAATGAGTGGGGAGGATTCATTCAGGCCGTGTTATACCTTCAAGCTCTCTAACCATTCGGCAAACACAACGATATCGTCGGCGAAACGAAGATGTGTTAATATTTATTCCGCATTACACACCGATTGTCTGTAACTCTGAAGAAGTGATTTGTCACCCTTTTTAAGAAACGAAACAACGCCACTTCCAACTCATGCCTTGGGATTTACGCCCCGCTGAAGCACAAAATTAAAAATCCTTTTTAGCTCTCGTAACACAGGTTCACCTCCTAACCTAAGAAGCTCGACTGTAATTCGGTCCTTCCTCAGAACCAAGTAACTAAGCAGCGTAAAAGCCAGGCTAAACTCACTCAGGCTGACATTCAGATAATCGCCTGACAAATGCCATGTCGGGCTTGCACGCTGATTGTTGTTCAGGGTATCGGGACGAGGAGCGAGTGACACATACAACTTGCAGTAGAAAGCTTCGATCTCAGGTAAGATCTGAAGCTGAGAAGAAACGTTAACCCCAGAATCAGAACTAACCTTTGTCAGATGACTTCTAACAGACTTCTCCACAAAAACCTTCGACACTCATGCCCTCGTCAATTGCCATTGTAGTTTCCGACATAGCTAGGACATCTGACTGGTTATTTAATTCCAGTTAGAATTTTCCGTAACTTAACGTGGTCCGTCAGAAGTTAGGTCGGAGTGTTGACTATACTAATCGAACACGCTCGCGTCGAAAGCACATGTCCAGGGAGCCTGTAACCAATCGGTGATCACTTCCGGTTTTAAACCTGTTGACCACGGAGACATCCCTAAATATATGCTTTCGGTCTCTCATAATGAAGTCAGTCTCATTCCTTGTCACAGCATCGGGGCTCTGCCATCCCACTTCCTATGGGGCTTCTTCTTAAAATTAGAGTCCTCTTTCTCGAGGAAGTTTAACAGCATTTGTCCCCTGCAATTGCGACTTCCAACTCCATGTAATCCCAGAGACTCGATTCGACACCATTTTGTACTTCCAATTTGGCATTATTATTTTTTCAGTTTAAGTATGAGATACGCCCGTCCTACCCGATATATTAGAGATTTCGACTATGTAGCCAACGAGGAACTTATTCACGAGGAAACCCACGCCGTCTTGTGATGGAGTGACGAATTCCCTGAAGTAGAATAGGTGACCCGATGGCAGAGTTATGGTGCCTTCACCTTGTCTTCGAACTTCACATAAACCTAGAATGTACCATCGGATTTTTCCTAGTTCCACTTCCAGTTCAACCAGGTGGTTATCTAATCTAAGCCTCGTACGTTATACATAGCCAGGTCTAATCGGTGGTAGCGATCCGTAGCTCGGAGATTCTTAGCACCCCTTGTTCCACCGTTACTGTGGCCGCTACCGTCGCCAAGACTAGTGGAGCTACCGGAAATAGGGGCTGAATTAAGCTGTTGTCGTCCATTGCAGGTAAACTTTTATAATTGCCACGCTGAGCAGGCGGATCGGCAATCGCAGATTAGGTTTTGGTAATCCAAATTGTAGATCTAATTATTAGATTGATAGTACCGCCGTCACTCGACGCGAACAGTGTCCGGTGCTACCGTCTATTTCGCTGTCACTATGAAACAGGCGGGACACCAAACAACCAGATCGCTGAGGTCTCCTAGACCTTAAGAGACTAGTAGACGACCTTCACGTCACCCTGGGCTTGGATTGAGCGTGAGGGGGTTAGGCCGCCCCCACGCAGCCAGCTTTATCATGATTGTGTATAAATATTTAAATACACCACCTCCATTATTTTAAATACCCTTGTTCTATTGACGTGAAAGATATGTATGAGAAATTAAAATACAATGTATACTGCTATTATCTTGAATAAAGAACGTGAAGTACATTTTGCGCTGAACTTATCTGTTAAAAATTAATAACAAATGATAATGACCTATAAAACTAAGCGACATTGAGTTTTTTGATCGTCACGCGATGCTGGTACCACTTGGGGTAATTGCTACTAAAGCACGTTTCATTAAACATAGGGTAGCTATCATTGTTCCGAATAAATACCAGTCCCAAGTTGATAGGTTGAGAGTTAAGTGTGATGAAATATATAAATATAATTAGTTGATCGAAGTTGAAATTTAAAAAAAAAAGAAAATTTAAGGCTGAAATATCACTTTTTTCGTTTCTCGGACAAATAAAGCCAGATAATCGATTTTGAGGGAAATATGTGGATTAGTGAAAAACCGGATCAAAACCTACTAGCGATCTAAATATCGGTTCGCGCCGTTTCTTTTACACCGCTGAGTGCGGGTTCCTTTTGCATATGGTCCTAGTGGAAGAATGGAGGTTAGACCAAAAAACTTGCATTGAAGATTGCAAAACGGGCAGTCCGTAACACAATATAATCGATTTTTTATTAAATGGAGGGATTTGATTCAATACAATAAAAAGAAATACTTATTATCGTACTAACTCAAAGCTTATGAATGTGCGATATGTGTATGTATTTTATTTCTGTGACAAATTGTTTGTGATTATCACTATAAATTATCAAATGTGCTTCAAAAATGAAAAATCTCATATCATGTCAAAACTACAAAATCCAGTAACACATTCATAATGCAATAATATAAGACAGTCCCATTAAATTAGGAAATAACAGTGAATCAAAACAATAGCTATAATTTGATACTACCTCGAACTTTCACCTTCGTCCTGACAGGAAGAGTTTCAGTTTTGACCTTTGTAAATAAATATAAACTTTGCTAATTTAATTTCTCAAAATTCTTGTTTTGTTTGTAAGTAGAATATGAACATTAAATTTAGAACAGTTTATGTTAATTGCTTTAGTGTATGGTACAAGTATAATACTGACTTTACTAAAACTTGTTTAGTGTATATGATAGAATAATACCGACTTTACTAAAAGTTTTCAGTGTACGGTACTAGAATAATATTGACTTTAGTAATAGTTTTCTGTTTATGTTATTAGAATAATACTTACTTGAATAAAAGTTTACATGATATAATATTTTATTTAAATTATGCTGAAGGGTTTATTTTTTATAGTATGGGCTAGCATGCGAGCCTATTTACGATTACCGACGCCCACGAACATACGCACAATCACTATGCCGATGCGTTGCCGTATACAGCATGACACTGCCACTTATTTGCTTGTATGACCTGGACTTTAATGCTTAAATAATTTCTATCACAGTATTAAAAAGTACTGTAAAACTAGAATGCGAATATTGATTATTAAATAACCAGCTATACAGTTTCAGAGAGTTTTTTTTATATATAATATATAAAAAAAACTAGCTCTGAACGGTGTATCTCTCTGTGTCAAATTGTAAGTCTATGGTGGAAAAATATTTTTCAAATAAAATTGCATTACTCCTTAGTCCTCAAAATATGACCCTAACCTAAAACCCGTGGTTGCAAGTCTCTCCTACTTATAAACGTTACTGGCAAATCGAAAATCCTTATGACACTCTTAAATCCAACCCCGTCGTAGAATCCGTCCGCTGTAATGACTATGTTATAAAATCTTCTGAAGTTCAAATCTAGTGGAAATCATGTTCAACCACAGGCGTAAGGTTCTGGGTTCGACACCGCAGCTGATAAAGTGTAATTGGAACTTTTTAATTTCTAGTATCAGTCCGAATCCAGGAAGTTGATTTGTCTTCGGTCGTGTCGGACTGCCGTTTTATCGGAATAGAAGGATGAGGGAACTGGGACTGCACTTGTGCATGTCCATGTACTAGTGCACTATAATATGTCCTGCGCAGTTTGCACGCTCTATAGACATGGCCGCCGTACCTGAAATTACGCTGCGACATTGTTACTCATAATCTGCCCTTTTGCTAATTTCCGGACTCTAGTACAAAAAAAGGTCGTCCCCTTGAAATTGCGGAATGTCTTTAACCCCCCCAATTCAATTCTTAGCGGAAGTACTCTACTCATAAACTATCATAGTTCACTTCCAAAGGTTTAGTAGTTTTTGAAATTTCGTATTTAATGAGTGAGTCGATTTTACACTCTGTACACTACAACATTATCTAACACATGTCATACAAAGTCCACATTGTAACTGGTATTTGTCAAGACATGAAGCATGTAAACAAGCCTTTAGACTGAATGAAAGACGTGAGTATTTTAAGATTTCTATTACTATCTCTTGGACACAAAATAATTTAAGCAACATTCAAATATAGCTTAAAATTGATGTTCAGAATGATGTTTATACTGTACTAACGATCCGCCCCGCCCTAAAAATCTTGAGTTTGTTTTACAACAATAAATATATATACAGGCTAACTAGTGAAACATAATTACTCGATTCTATATCTACTTATGCAATAAAATCGAGTCGTAATCAATACAATATAGTTATGTAATAAAATATGTACCTTCTTTTACCAAAATATTCTACAACTTACTGAATACGTTGATATAATGTTAACAAGACGCTTGGGCTGTTGATGAGAGGGCACACTTTTGTAAGAATATTTTTTTATGCATAATAGAAAATGGTAAATAAGAAACTACCTGCGAATTAATAAATGTGGTTACATGTTCTCCGGGACACGGTAATGTTCTCTGAGTATCGCATAAGGCAAAGGCCCCGGGATAGTTTCGATGTTACTCGCATCTACACTATACTGATTACTTACTACTAAACAATCCTCACGGAGATCCTGTCCACCTGTGGTCAATGATAGTCTTTCGTCGCGGACTACTTTCTATAATTTAAGCAAGAGTTAGTGTAATGTTGCATTGCAGCGGAACCGGCACGACCATGGAGGTTCCTCTCGCTCACATGATACCGGCGTAAAGTGACATCTTCGAGGATGTGATTCGTGCGGTTTGTGATAAGCCGGTGGCCAATTGGGGAGAGGTGAAAAGGAGGGAAACGCATCAGCATAGTCGTTATGCTGATGTTCATGGGCGTCGGTGGTCGTAAAAAGGCTCCGATTACTCGTTTGTATACTATACTTTATATACTTTTATACAGTATAATATACCATGCATATGTTATATAGCATAATATAGAATACT